>PVLD010003488.1:0-141768 GCA_004027595.1 Dinomys branickii | reverse complement strand
TTTTTTTTTTTTTTTTTTTTTTTAATTTTTTTGAGGCAGGGTCTCACTGTGCAGTTCAGGCTGGCCTTGAGCTCACTTTATAGCCCAGGCTGGTCTCAAACTTGCAGCAATCCTTCTGCCTCAGCCTCCCAAGTGCTGGGATTATAGGCGGCACATCAGGCCGAGTATATTTGTTCTTTCTGCATTTAAAAATTTATTGTCTTTGTATTTGTTCATTTATTTACTGGGTACTGAATACAAGGCTTTTGATTGAGCTACATCCCCAGCCCTTTTTAATAATTTTATTTTTGAGATGGGATTTGCTAAGTTGTCCAGGCTGGGCTTGAATTCAATGATCATCTTGCCACAGCCTCCCAGAGTGCTGGAATTATAGGTATGTGGCATCATATCTTTTTTTTGGCAGGGGTGGTTCTGAGACAAGGTCTCACTATGTAGTCCAGGCTGGCCTCAAATTTGCAGTGATTCTCCTGCCTCAGCCTTCCAAGTGCTGGGATTACAAGTATGCACCACCACTCCCCCGCTTCATATTTTCTAACCATCAAAAAACACGCTGTTGGAATCCGATGCAGTGGCACACGCCTGTAATCCCAGCACTTGGGAGACTGAGGCAGAGCGTCTCAAATTCTAGGCCAGCCTTAGGCAGTTTAGTAAGAGGCTGTCTCCAGTTGAGGAACAGGAGCAGCAGCTAAGTCAGTGGTAGCGAGCCCCTGTGTTCAGAACCCTTTACTGCAGAAAGCAAACTTGCGCTGGGAATGTGACTCAGTATGGGCTCTTGCCTAGCAGGTGTGAGGTGTTAGGTTCAGTCCCTAGCACCAAGAAAGAAAAGTTTTTAAAATAAATACATAAATAAACTGTATACAGACATATTTAACAAGTCAAGCCAGGTGTGATGGCACATGGCTATAATCCTAGCACTCTGGAGGTAGAGGTACGAGGATCATTACAATTTCAAGGCCTGCCTGAACTACATAGCAAGATCCTGTCTCCAAAAAAAAAAAGCCAGATGTGGTGCACATTTATAATCCCAACACTTCAGAGGCTGAGGCAGGAGAACCACAAGTTCAAGGCCCCATGGGCTCCATAGTAAGTTCAAGACCAATCTGGATTTACATAGCCAACCCAATCTCATGAAAAACAAACAAACAAACAAAAAAGTCAAAAATTACCCTCCCAGGGCTGGGGATATAGCTCAGTGGAATAAGTGCTTGCCTGGCAAGCACAAGGTCCTGAGTTCAATCCCCAGTACCGCAAATAAATAAATATATATATATATATATATATATATATATATATATATATATATATATATATTACCACTACTGAAGCTGAAACCCAGGCCCTTCATAGTGAACTATATTTCCAGCCCACCACGGTTTGTGTAAATTTGAGATAGGGGCTTAACTAAGTTGCCAAGTTAGCCAGACTTGCCATTTTCTTCCTTCAGCCTCCCAGAGTGCTAGGATAAAGCACTTAAAACTAGAACTGCCTGGCTTTATACACAGTGTTAAATTCATATTCTGGTTGTATCAAAGCAGTCAGCATTTTCTGGGTAAGAAATGGTCTATGAACCTGACACTTGGTGAATATGAGTGGGAAGAATTTCACACTTTGGTTGAGATGTTATTTCCTTCTAAATCTGTACTATAGTACAGAAGGAGTGGCAGCGATGGTCAGCCAAGTTTCTTCCAAGGTTGGTCTGTGGTGCTAGCTAGCTGTACTTGGACCCTCCTCTAGCCTGTTACAGTTCTTGCCTCTGTGTGTTTTCACTGCTCATTTCTTTTGCTACTCAACCTCAAGTTTTGTAAGTCTTTTCCTCATGCCCAACCATCACACTGGTTTTTATTATCAGCCCAGGAGATAGGCCTCAAGCAGTAAGTTAGATTAAAAAGCAGGAACAACAGCCCTTTGGCAGGCCTGGAAACTTGAGGCATCATTTTTTGAGACAACTTAATTCATCAAGGCCTTGTCCTCTTTAAAGATTAAAATAGCAGCATTGTAAAGGGATGAATTTAAATCTGACAGCACTCTGGGATGTATCTTGTTCTGTCTTCCTCCTTCCTGTTAGCCAAACCTTGTGCCGGGCTGCTTTGCTTGCCTTCGTCTTTTCCATGTGAGCTGACACTCCCCACCCACCCTTCCAGAGGTTGTGGAGGGTCTGCCCCTCTCCCAGCTCTTCTGCCAGCCTCTAGTGATACTGTAATGAGTTTTAAATACTCGGGATAGCTATGTGATGAATGTTTAATTATGTGCTGTTTTATTACATGAAAGATGATAATTAAATGAACTTTTAGATCCACATCATTGTATTCTCAGGAGGTTATTATAAATGATGTTCGGAACTTCTGTTATATATGTCTCGAACATAGGTGGTGAAGGAGATTTGTAGGTTTTATTTTCTTTATGGGCACTCATTTGGTTTTAAAAGTCTTCATTTGGGCATACAAATAATCATGGGCTGGGTTGGCGGGGACCTGCCTTCTCTGTGACTTGAGTCTTTGCTGTCACTAGAGCAGATGGGGCCGCTGCCGCCATCTACTGGAGTTCCTGGTCCTTCTGCAAAATGTTTAGTTTCCTGTGCCGCCCTGGATCCTGTGGAACAGTCCCTTAGGGGTCTCTCTCCCTGCTGTCATTTCCTCACAGAACATGTGCACCTCCAGTGACACTAAAAATTCTACTGCTTCATCTGTCTTCTCTCCACTCAGTTCCTGTAGTCTTCCCAAGAATCTAATTGGTACTATCAAAGGAGTCCCTGTATGAGTTGTTACTGAAAAGCTTGGGGGAAATAATTAGAACTGAAAACATCTTTTGTGTGGAAGCAGTGCTGCAAAATCCAGGTTCTGAGATTCTGTTTAGAATGATAAGCCTGTGCTTAACACATACTGAACTGTGGTGCGTTCTGGAAGTAACCAGCTGGATATGGCCTCCTCATTGGGCTTTTGCCTTTAATCTCATGATCCTTTCTGACTCATTTATCATGCTGCTTTAGAAAGATGATCGTGAAATAAAGAACTGTGTTCTCTTCAAGCTTTCTGTGTATTTTATTGTCTCACATAGGTTCCCTATTTACTAGTATGATATATATTGTGACCCAGTCCCTCATCTGTCACCTGTGGCATTCTTTGCTTCAACATTATCTGGTTCCTTAGTCCCTATTACAAACAAGAATTTAAAAGTTGGGGAAAGCATGCTTTGGTATATGCCTTCCCTGCCTGGGATGCCCCCCTTAGGGTTCTTTCCTTGGACTCCTCCAACTTCTGAACTCTCCCTCTAATGTACAATATTTGTTTACCTTGACACAGACAGGCGTGGTGGCACACGCCTGTCATCCCAGCACTCGGGAGGCTGAGGCAGGAGGATTATTGCAAATTTAACAGCTTGGGCTACAAAGTGAGCTCAAGGCCAGCCTGAACTGCAGAGCAAGACCCTGTCTCAAAAAAGACAAAAAAAATAAGCTCAATGCAGACATGGCTTTTTCCAGGCTACCTTCCTTGGCAACCCTACCCGTTGTAGGTCTGTGCTGTCCTTTTATCAATATCTGTCTTCTGCACAGAACTTTTAAGTCCCATGAGGCACTAGATTAGGTAAGTTTTAGGTTGCAGTTGTAACGCTAAGGCCTAACAGTGAGTGTTTTGCATATAGCAGACACCCAAAACTGGTGAATGTATACATTTGAGTTAGATGCTTTTGCCGTGTGCTTCTGTAGTACTCTGTGGGCACCTCTCTAGCATTCACAATGTATTGTAGTGTAACTATCTGTCTTCTCCGACAAGATTTGAATTCCTTTTTGACAAGGTTTGTGTCTTTATCTGTGTATCCTCCAGTAGCTAGCATGATATCTACTACAAATTAGGCTTTCTGTATTTGTTTAACTGTTAAAACTGTCCGTTCTGGGAAATAAGCAGACTTACACTTTGTTGGTAGAGGTATAAATTTTTTTTTTTTTTTTTTTTTTTATGGTACTGGGGATCGAACTCAGGACCCTGCGCTTGCTAGGCAAGCGCTTATTCCACTGAGCTATATCCC
The DNA here is from genome assembly GCA_004027595.1 of Dinomys branickii. NCBI lineage: Eukaryota > Metazoa > Chordata > Mammalia > Rodentia > Dinomyidae > Dinomys > Dinomys branickii. The sequence continues at coordinate 137,745 of PVLD010003488.1, read as the reverse complement.
CAGCCCCGAGGTATAAATTTTTACAACACTTTGAAGGATAGTTTAGTAAAATTCTATAAAAAATTTTAAAATTTATTTTTATTATTTTATTTTATTTTATTTTTTTTTCGGTACTGGGGATCGAACTCAGGACCCTGCACTTGCTAGGCAAGCGCTTATTCCACTGAGCTATATCCCCAGCCCCTATAAAAAATTTTAAATGGATACAGATATTCTGTATTTCTAGATATACTCTGTGATATGGATAATTTTTATACTTAAGGTCAGAGACATCTTAAATGATGCAATTTTAGGTACTGGTAAAATTAAGTTATAATAGAACCACACAATGAGATAAATATATAGCAATTAAGACAAATGAGATAGATGCATTCATGAAAAAAATTGAAGTCAAGGTTTAGAGTAGTATGCACAGTGTATTTGCTTTTAAAAAAACTGTTTATGCAAGTACAGTAAACATATGCATAAAATATCTCTGAATCGATCTAATAGAAATGCAGTACTCATTGACCCTTATAGACATAAGCAGGTATCTAAGAGACAGATGTGAAAGGAGACTTAACTGCTCAGCACAGAACTCCAGTATACATCTTGTGTGTTTGTGAGTGTATATGTATCGTCCATTTGAAAAAACTAGTGGCAAACGTGTCCTACGTGTCTCTGCACTGTGAACCCTCCCTTCTGCGGCGGGTCTCGCTGCCAGCTCCAGCATCGTTTCTCACTCTTCCCATCTGCTTTCCCAGTTCACCATTTTGCATCTTGGCAATGCAGTGTTTGCCAACTAGTGAAGAGGACCAAGGACAGAGAAACCCTCACCTGCCCAAGACCATGCTGGTATTCTGCCTCTGACTTGTTCCCGCTGCCCCGTGCCCTAGCCTTGGTACTTTGCGCACCCCAACCCCTTTCCCAGAGCCCCTATTTTGAATTCACAGATGTTCAGAAATCTTACCAATTAATGAGCTGTCCCTCCATCCCGCCTCAGGCCCTTGTTCTTTATCATCTCCAGCTTTTTCTGGCTCCTTTTCCCCTCTCTGTTCCTTTTGGTCTGGAGGTTTTATCCTGTTGTATCCCATCTCACATCACTGATCCAAGCAAGTCACTACCAGGAACTTAGAACTGGGAAGATTGTCATACTCAGGGAGAAAGGCATTAGGAAGACGATTTCTCATTCCATATTCCCAGCTATAAGGAGAGGTATCTTGGGCATCGCAAGTTCAAAATCTGATGTTTCCTCATAAAGATGTTATTATAAGTTATGGTTAGGGACCATATTTCACATCCATTGTGGATTATATATGCTCCTATGATCAAACTCAGAAGAAAAAATAACATTATCTCATGCTATAGTAATGATATTTCCAGGAATATTGTAATTAGGAGAGAATTCCATGGTTTGTCAGAAAGTAATTTTCATCAGCCTGTGAAACCCACTAGCAGGTTAATTTCTTTCAATTCTGTATTTTTATACTGAAGGTGATTTGGCTGTATGTACTCTAGGGTCCCTTCCATGTCGCAGTTGCTGGAGTGGGGAGCGTGTCAAATAGACCAGGTGATTTTCTTTATAGTTCAGCAAGTATTATATGGGTTTTGTAGTTAGTACTTTTTCGTTGTAAACATGTGTTTCTTTTAAATGTTGGCTTTCCCCACTTTTAATATTTTTGAATCCCCTTCTAACAGAGGCGGACGTCCAACCATGGTCATGCCAGGAAAAGAGCCAAGGTAAGAGCCCTTCTTGTATTTGCCATTTTCTGTTATTAGTAATACATTTCACAGGTGGGTATGTCAGCAGTATCTAGTTTATTCATATTACATATAGGCAGAGTTTTCTTGTGAGCACTTTGTGCCCTAATTGTGAACGTGCATCACACAAAGGGCTAGGCACGCATACATTTCCTAATGGAAGATCTGGCTTAATTTTTGTCTGTTACCTCTAGTTCAGTCACAGTCTTGTTTCTGATACCTGAGAGTGTACCCAGCGAGAGCCTTCCACAGAGCCTGAGAGAGCTTGGTGCTCGCTGTGCTGAAATGCCAGTTTCTCTGCCCATCCCTGGCTTCTCTGGAAAAATGCCTGTTGGTATGAGTTTGCATTAAGAAAATTTGGGCCAGAGATAATTGCATAGATGTAACAAAGAGCATTGAATAGTTTAATAGTAGAATTAGGCCTGAAGTTTTCTTCAGACTCAGGAGTTCTTTATTTGTACTGCTCTAAAGGAGACACGTACTTTCTTAGGGAGGGTGCAGTGCTGGGGATGGAGCTTAGGACTCGTGCATGTTGGACAGATGGTCTGCCACTGAGTTACATCTCCAGCCCTGTTTTGTGCTTTTATATTCAGTGTGCCTTAGTTTTATTGTAGTTTTTTATTAGTAGGGTTTTTTTGTTTTGTTTTGTTTGGGGTTTTTTTGGTCTTTTTGAGACAGGGTCTCGCTGTGGAGTTCAGGCTGGCCTTGAACTCACTTTGTAGCCCAGGCTGGTCTTGAATTTGCAACAATCCTCCTGCCTCAGCCTCCTGAGTTAGTAATTTCTTTCCATATCCTTCTCCCTCAGGTTTACAGTCATTTAATGTTTATTGTCTGTAGTATGCTATGCACTATTTAATGATATGTATGCTATAGACTTTATATCATCTACTACTCTAAATAATGCTTTAGGTATTTTTATTTTCTCAACTACATTGAGAAAAAACAGACCTAGAGAGGTTAAGTAATTTACTTTACAGCTTACAGATATAAAACTGGGAGTTCAAGCTAGGCCTTTTGGCTCTAGCCAGAAAGTCCAGTGTCTTTCTATAGCACTGTGCTACTGTGTATCTGCATTAAACTTTTGAGTCTGGAATTGGAGCACTGGACTAGAGAAAAAAGAAGTCTAAGTGAATTGGCTTTTCTACCATCTGTCCAGGTAGTCATTTTGTTTTTATGTTGAATGTTGTAAGAAATACAAGAGAATTACCTTTCAAGTAAAATAGGAATTCACAAGTGGGGCCTATTTAGCAAAACAAAAACAAACCCCCATTTAATAGAAATAGCAAATAACAGATCCAAAGAGGATGCTTTCTGAATGTTCCCTAATGGAATATATGAATGTTTGTCTTTTTTCAGTCTAATTCCAAGCTGAAGTTAGTACGTAGTCTAGCGGTGTGTGAGGAGTCCTCTACTCCATTTGCTGATGGGCCACTAGAAGCCCAGGTAGGTCATGTACTAAGTGTAGTTTTGTTTGTTTTGTGGGGGAGGGGTTGAGATAGATTCTTGCTGTGTAGTTCAGACTGGCTTTGGCCTTGAACTAACTATGGAGCCCAGGCTGGCCTTGAACTCATGGCAGTCCTCCTGCCTCAGTCTCCCAAGTACTAGGGTCATGGGTGTGTAACCACCATGCCAGCAAGTGTAGCTTTTGAGCATGGACACATTTGCTAAAGTACAGGGTGGAAATCACAGCATCAGTGTCAGGCTTGGAAATCAGAGAGGAGAGCACTTTAAGACAAAAGCTGTTGCAGTAAAGCAGGGCATGCTGAAAGCATGAAATATAAGTTGTCTTCATGTCTCAACAATGCAGGGTAATATAGACAAGGAGATTCCAGAGCTACCCCTGTCTCATGTGCATACCCTTCTCCTCTGGTAGTGAGAGCTGTTACCCCCCAGGTCTTATGTTAGGAACATTCACTGTAACTTGAGCTCTTCATGTAGTAGATTGTGACTACTGGCAGAAGACCATGGCTTCTGCCTCTTGGTAGCATATAAATTAAAAACAATTCAATTAACAAGTACACTCTTCTATAAATAGAGCTGCTACCTCAAGATTTGTTTCCACTGAGAGTCCAAGCGAGTTGTAAAGAGTGCTAAAGCCTTTTTTTCTTGTTGATTATATTCTTATTAAAGGATATAATTCAGTTGCACATCAGCTGCCCCTCTGACAAAGAGGAAGAAAAGTCCATAAAAGATGTCTCAGAAAAGGAGGACAAGGACAAAAGCAAAGACAAGGCCCCCAGGAAGATGCTGTCCAGGGGTGAGTTTCCCCGTCACTCGCCTGTCCCAATGCCTGAATCTGTGTTACTCTTTACTTTTACCCTGAAACCTGGTACTTGCTGGGCTGAGAACCAAATGTTTGGTTCTACATTTCTGGTCTCACCTCTGCTGATAAGGTTGTGGGCTTTGGCTTGGGATTAGTACCATACAAGAGTTTCACTTAAAAACTTTTCTTTTGGTGGTTCTAGACTCCAGCCAAGAATATACGGACTCCACTGGAATAGACCTACATGAGTTTCTTGTAAATACACTGAAAAAGAACCCAAGGTAATAACATGATTGATTTAAGAGAGAAGGGAGATAACAGCCAACAAAGTTCCAAGAGGCCAAGCCACTTCTCATTATTTTTACATTATTAGGATCTAGGCTGTTCATCCCCTGTGCTTATCTTTCTGAAGTATAATTCTGTGAGGGATTCAGAAGGCCCTCATATTGAGGTTTCTGCTTTAGAAGAGTAAAGGAAAAAAACTGTAAGCAGAATGCAGAGAAAGAAATATGAAGATTTGGGAGGCACAGAAGAAAAGGATAATTGACTTGTGCATAACTTAAACAGGCTTACTCTAAAATTCTGTGAACAAGATGAGATGTAAATAATGATTAGATTTTTAAGTACAAAGTATGTATGCATATGACTATGCTGCTAACAGGTTTCTGATATGGATACCAAAGTACCTGATTAGGAGCGGTCTGGAAAATGTATCAGTGGGTTATTTTTCTTTTCCAAAATACCATTGGATAGGCTAGCGAGGCTCTGTACCCCTCTGCATTACTGTCCGTTATTGGGGTGTGGTTATATCCCTCCCTTTAGCTTCCGCAATGAACAAGTTGTGTTTTCAGTATCTGTTTTCAATGTCTATAGGAGGGCTGTGTTTTGTTTTAATCTTTTTTTAAACAGGGACAGAATGATGCTGCTAAAATTAGAACAGGAGATTCTGGAATTTATTAATGACAACAAGTAAGTTACTTGTATGAAATACACACTTAGAGGTGGGAAGGGGCGCCGGAAAGAAGCTTAGGTACAGTTGAGAACATCCCCTTTCATCTTTCCCTCAGTGTGAGAATTTTGAAGCAGTTAGTCACGGGGAACAAAAGAAGTTAGGGAGACACAATTAGACTCTTTTTAAAAATTACATCTGTGAAGCCGGGTGTGGTGGCGCACACCTGTAATCCTAGCACTTGGGAGGCTAAGGCAGGAGGATCGTTGTGAGTTCGAGACCATCCTGGGCCACAAAGTGAGCTCAAGGCCAGCCTGAACTGCATAGTGAGACCCTGTCTCAAAAAAAAAAAAAAAAAATAAAATAAAATAAATAAAATAAAAATTATATCTGTGAAAACAAAGTGAGGTTTTAAAGCTATTGCATATACTTGAGTTGAAAAAGAATTTGTATCTTTTCAGTAACTCCACCTTTTCTCAGATTTTACTGTCATTAAATTTTTCCCTTTTTTCTTTATCAGACACCATGCAGGTGGGTGGGACTGAGGCCTTAAGAATTAGTAATAGAGTAATTAGAGTAATCTGCCAAATACTGAGAGAAACCTTTTTGATTCCTGCCAAGTAAATGACCTATTTTCCTTATAATATGTTTGTTTCTCCTAAGAAATTCTCCACTGTAGATACTGGTAAGAAAAATTGCAGTTGACCATTATCGCTGTCATTTGTCTTATTTCGCTTTTCCCCCTGGGTTTCCCTTCAGTAACCAGTTCAAGAAGTTTCCTCAGATGACCTCATATCACCGGATGCTGTTACACCGGGTAGCTGCCTATTTTGGGATGGACCACAATGTTGATCAAACTGGGAAAGCCGTCATCATCAACAAAACCAGCAATACAAGAATGTAAGGGAGAGAACCATGGATTGGGAAGGTTTCTGGGGAAAATTTAGGGTAGAAAAAGAAGGTATAGGATCAAGATATCTTTTCTTGGGGAGGAAATAGGGTTACATCACCAATTCCTACTTTCTGGAAGGCTTAGAGACAGATTCTAGAGGCACTGACACTTCGTAAAGACCGACCATAGCCTCGCTTCACCTCTACTTGTGGAGCAGGTACAACTTTGGAGAAACCAAAGTTATAGATGCATAAAAAACCTATTCGCTTATGGAAGATCCTGGTTCAGTTCATCATTTTTTTGCCCATGCAGCAAAATAAATGCGCAGTGTGTTTTTAAAAAACCAAACAACACCACCAACAACAACAATAAAAACATATCTAGAGGGTTTCATTAAAACTTCCTGTGACTTTTTACTCTAGAAATCCTTGAGTAGGAGTTATACAGTGGTTTTTTTGTTTGTTTGTTTTGATTTTTTGAGACAGGATCTCCCTATGTAGTTCAGGCTGGCCTTAAATTCACAGTGATCTTCCTGCCTCAGCCTCTCAAGTGCTGGGATTACAGGCCTGTGCAGCTGTACAGTTTAAGAGAGCTATACCTACAGGGTCTCATTCATAACAGAAATATCTTTTTCCTCTCACATGTCTTTCCAATTCTCAGCCCTGAACAAAGATTCTCAGAACATATAAAGGATGAGAAGAATACAGAATTCCAACAGAGATTCATTCTCAAGAGAGATGATGCCAGTATGGACCGAGATGATAACCAGGTGAAGAATGGAAAAGGGTGGGCCTATAGAGAGAGTCTGCAGTAAGAGAAACTGGGAAGGGAGAAGTTTTGTGGGCTGGAGAAAACTCAGACCATTTAAAATGAAAAAATGTGTGAGTCACATTGACTTGGCTTTGGCTTACTATTGAGGACTGACTGCACTAACTGAGCTGGACGCCGCCCTCTCAGCCTCGGAGAGACATGGTGCTGAGGTTCGCTGGGTGATCTCCTTTGGCCTAGAACTCCTTGGGTCTACCACTGACTTCTAACTGTGTCATTTTAGACAAAACAGGGTTCCCCACCTGCCTCCGTCTGAATCCAGCTGATGGTTTCATTCTTTTTTTTCCTTTAATTGTTAGGAATTCCTTCAGGAACCACCAAAAGTTACTTTATCCCACTTCCCATTCTTATCCTAGCTCAGAGCTAGCTTAGAACCCCCAGAGATGTGGTTTAACTTAACCAGTTATAAAGCTGTCTCTGACCCCTTTCTGAAGACTCTTTAATCTTCCCGACTCCACCAAGGTGAGTGTGTTAACTGGGCTTTTGATGCTGGAGACCACCTCAGGCAGGCTCCCCTTTAAATAAACTCCTGAAGGAACAAGAGATGAACAACCTACCCTATCCCCTCCTTTATGGGCTGTCTGTCCCCTGCCCCCAGGCCCACTCTCTCGGTTGTAATGGTTGGGGGTTAGTTTTCCTAGCTAAGTGGAGGGTTTAGATCCCCTCAGACTCTGCTTGGCCCTCAAAGGGGATTTAGATTTGAAGAGCATGATTGGGTTGAGCCAATATGTCTTGCTAATTAGTTGTAACTATAACAGTATCTCACCTCTAGAGTCAAAATCAGTTTTCTTGGGGTATGGGATGGTCTTGAGACCAGGACCTTTTTTGCTTGTTATTTGAATGTTAGAAGGAGTCCTTTTGAGAAAAGTGCCATTGTCTAACGTGGACAAACACGCTGGGTCTGATTGAAAAAGAAACTTACAAAAAGGCAAAGTTAAAAAAAAAAGAAAAGAAAAGAAAGAGCCTTTCCATCCTGATGCCCTGCTTTCCATTTTCCCAAAACCCTTTTTCTGCGGATCAGGAATTACTCAGGCCTAGAGGCACATGGGGCAGAGACTCTGTCCCTGTTGTGAATTTTTCAAATCTCAGCTTCAGGCTTGATCCATAATAGGGTAGACTCCGCACTTTCTGTCAGATATTAATACGCATAATGTTGCTATTTTATTGTTTTCACTGAACTAGCCTCTGTTCTAAACATGTTTATTATCTCATTTAATCCTTTCTACAACAACTCAATATAGATGGGTTAGTGACCCCACTTTGCACATAAGAAAACTGAGGCTAAATAATGCTAAGTTACTTGCCTGAAGTCATATTACTAGGAAGTGGCAGAGCTGGGATTCCACTTGACCTCACAGCCTTTTATGTTCTTACCGCTCCGCCACTGGTTTACCAAACCTAGGCGCTAAAGATAATAGAGCTTCTTCAGGTCCTGTGTCTTCTTAGGGTGCAATTTGTAAGGCAGTAGAATGTAGGTTCTTCAGGGTAGTGAGAACTGAATCTATTCAAAGCTGACATTCCTGTTTTATTTGCTGCCTTTGGAGACAGATGTGGATCAAGAGCGTCAGCCTAGTTAGAGTAGCAGGCTTCTTGGTCAGTTCATCTGAAGCTTTCAAAGCCTCTGGATTGAGGTTCAGAGTGTCTGTAGTCTGGTGACATTCACTTAGTGGGTTCTTGCTCGGGTTCCTTGTCTTTACAAGCAGTACGGAAAGATGGTCCTCTGTTATACCTGCCCAGGATAGTGTTCACAAGTGCTAGGCCAGGAGAGGCAAAGACAATAACGGGGGTTAGGTGATGGCTCAGCAGAGGTGGAGATCTGCCTAGACATCCCTGCTGGTCCCCTCACTGCATTTGTCAGAGAACATAAAGTTCTCTAGTTTCCTTTTCCTTTTCCCTTTTTGTCTCTCTGCTTCCTTTCACTATACCTCATTTATCTGTTCCTGTCTCTGTTCATCTTTCTATTCTTTTTTTTCTCCTCTGTTCTTTGTGTTGCTCTGTTCTCTTTCTTTATTTATGTAATTTCTCTCTTTGCTGCCCTCACGTGCTGTAATTGAGAAAAAATGTTTAGGCTTTGAGTTTAGCTTCGCCTTTGGGATTTCATTTCCAAGGCCCTCTCTGCTAAGCTGTGTGTGATTTGGCTTGTCAGGCTGTGGCATTGGTGCCTAAAGAAGGAATAATGGCAGGTGTGTGCTGTGTTACAAGCCTCCTCCTTTACAGTCAGCTCTCTGGTAAACATCTGTTTCTTCTCCCTCTATATCTTCCTTCTATCCCTTGATTTCCCTAAAACAGCGTTGTTTAATTCCCAGGGCTGTTTTCTTGATCCTTACTGACTGGACAGTACCTGATTATTACAGGGAAGCAGCCCAATCCTTACAAAGAGTTATTCTTGATTGTCTGGGAGGGTGGGGAGATGGAGCGTCCGCAACCATCCAGAAAACCTGCTCTCCCAAACTGCATGGTCAGATGTACCCAGTGAAGCCTGTCCAGGACTGGAAATTTTGTCTTTTTTTTTCCATTTTTTTTTATGGCAACTATAAACTTTCCCGGTTTCTCTTCCTTGCTGGTGTGCAGTGAGCTTGCAGTACGAGGAGAACTTAACTAGCTTAATTCTGCTCATCGATCTAGATCAGAGTTCCATTGCAGGATGGAAGGAGGAGCAAGTCAATAGAAGAGAGAGAGGAGGAATATCAAAGGGTCCGAGAGAGAATATTTGCCCGAGAGGTAAGTGTAGCTTCTGAGAGTTGTCAGCCCATAGCTTTGAGCTCTAAATCTTTGGAACTGTGAATGGAATGAACTCTCCATAATGTTACTGGGGTTTTGTTTATTTCTTTTCTTTTCCTTTTTCTTTCTTTTTTCTTTTTCTTTTTTAGCCAGCATCCAGCCAGTCCCAGATTTGGTCTCTAAACTGAAATGTGGGCTATTGGGAAGCTACAGTTTTCCTTTTATTACTTATAATATATTCTGCTATGTGGCATGTAAAGAGAGCTAAAACTTGGAGTGGCTGAATTTGGTAAATATGATTAGACTAATATAGAAATGGTTTTAGCAGGGCTGATGGAAGGGCCTGAATCTTGCCTGTCAAACCCTCCTTACACGTACCCTGTTACACTCCCACTGTCCATTTTAGGCGTCTTTGCTTCTAAGTGGAAGACTCGGTGTCCATAGGGGCCTTATATTCATCTTGTTTGCCTCCCTCCATTTTTAGGATATGCTGGTGATTGAGTCCTGTTCTAACATGCATCCTCTGTAAGCTCCACATCCCACACAAGCAGAGGCTACTCCTGATTCCCTCCAGTCACTGCCTAAATGTGGAATCTCCTTCCTGTATTCCTTACTTTGCGTCCTAGAACAGGACTGGCTTTGTGATCCAAAGGGCAATGTGAATTTAGTTTAGGCAACTTTATTCTTAATGCAGACCATATTAAATATACTCTATACCTTGGTGTCTGAGTGCCTTTGCCTACTGATTGAAGAGAAGTTTAGTAGAAATTAGGAAGAGGTACGGGTTCAAGAGATAAACAGGTCTCCAAAAAATGTAGGATCCAATTGGCAACACCATCTCACAGTCAGATTAGCAACAAAGAAAGTTTAAATCAATACATATAGGTAGACACTACTCCCCTCCTAGACCAAACAAATTATATATTGTCTCCAAAAGAAAACTGGACTCCTGTGTACTTGCTCCATTGTCTCAAGAAAACCAAGTGCCTCTATGCGGAACTGATATACCTGATATACTCCAAGCTTCTGACCAAAAGTCCAAAGAAAAATAGTATTCTTACTTTTTTTTTTTTATAGACTTCCATTCTGAGTCAGAAAAATCTGTCTTCCAGACCATCCCATCATAACTGAAAGAGAGTTCTTTACCTTTGCCTGCAAGCCTATTGGGTCAAATAAGAGGAGAGTTGTCACTGGTGCAGGGTTGTGGTCAGGGGTGACTCTTAATTGTGGACAGAGCGGTCGGTAGATGGGAACAGCGAACACTCACGCAGTGCTTATTATCTTTCAGGGACTGTTCTTAGCCCTTTATGTGGATTAACTCATGTAGCCCTCACAGTAGGTCTGTGAAGTGCGTTACATTGTCTCCCCCACTTTCAAGTGAGAATCAGGCCTTGGAGAAGTGAAGTAACCACGTAAGGTCGTATTACTAGATGGCAGAAGAGCTGTGTTTGAATTTAGGTGATCTGGCTCCAGAGTCCACGTTCTGATCCTGAGTGTAAACTGCCTCTTGATAGCTTGTTTTGTTCTGGGCTTTTCAGATTAAGAAGTCCCAGTGACAACATAGCCTAGCTCGCTATCCTTGATATTCTCCTCCGCTTTGCCGACACATGAGAAATGACCACTCTACTATGCCAGAGCCCTTAGCAAAGCTGCAGGTGTTCCAAAATCACAGGCAGCTTACCGTAGGGTGTGGGGCTGGGTATGAGCAACAGTAGAATATTTCTACCTTCGGCCATAACAAGGGCAGATTTAGTTCTTCTTTTCTTTTTTCCTCCTGATTTCTGGTCTCTCAAGCCTCTACTTATGTATGTATCCTTTGTTAAATCCTCATGGATTTAGCACTTCCATTTCAGCACTTCCTAGCTCTTGTCATGGTAGAGGCCTCAGGAATCTTAGAAGGTCTGGACAAGGATAAATGGCCAAAGCCTGTTGTGCTCCCAAGATTTCACGTGGAGAGGAGCCAGGCCACTCGTCTGAGTGCATAGGGTGGGCTGTAAATTAGGGCTGGGGTGGGAGCAGGAAGCAGGCTACAGAGAAAGGAGATGGCAGGAAGGGTGTTCGGATGGAAACGCTGCAGCAGCAGCCTTCTCTGAAGCCTGAGTCGTCTGTCTGCCCATGCAGGTTCTGCTCTGTGCGGAACCCACTCTGCCCAGCAGTTGGATACCTTTGGTACCTTTCCTAAGGCTTGGGAGTCCACTAAATGCTCCCTTCATTCAGCTCAATGACTTTGTCAGAAAATGATTCCCAGTGAGAACTTGCAGGCTTATTTTTCTCATTTTGGGGGCTCTGAAAAGTACTTGCTGCCCCTTGGGGCTCAGGTCTCAGTGTCCTTCATTTTGGCCAACGCAAGGGCAGAAAGGGAATAGCCACTGAGGTCTGTTTCCCAAAAGTGAAATTTCTTTCTCGTGAGTCTCCTTTTTTCTCTCCTTTGCACACACCCATTAAGACCAAGATTATCAATTACTAAGCTCAGCTTATTCCTGAAATAAATTAATAAACTTAATGAGGAACTAATAATTAGGTTAATAACTTTTCTCTTCCTCCTTTCCATACTCCTCTTTTTATCTCTTTTTTTAAACACTGTGGGAAGGCTAAAAATGCTGAGTATTCTTTCCCATTAAAGGTGAGAAGTCGCTTGGGTGTTGGGTGTGGGCTCTCTTATCCCTGCCCCGTCCCTGCTGGTGGGTGAGCTCTGGTCTGAGGACCGTGGGTATGCATAGCATCACGGACTTCCTTTTCAGTTATGCCATGCTGTTTTCTTATAAGTTATTTTCCATTTTCTCCCCCACCCAGACTGGCCAGAACGGATATCTAAGTGACATCAGGTTAGTACCACTTAGCATGTTCCCTGCTTTGCACTGAGCTTTGTCAGTGAGGTTAATATAATCCTGTAATGATGCTTTTTTTTTTCTTTTTTTGGATGTTAACCAACAGACTCTCCAAAGAAACCTTTTCTTCTAGCTCTCACAAGAGAAGGCAGATTTTTAGGTACCTTTGTGTGATCTATATATCTCCTTTTTATTTTTAGTTTTGTTTTGCTGTAATCTCAGCAGAGTGGGTTTGCTCCATGCATGGCTGCTTGTGAAACAAATTTGTGAGTTTTGCAACACTGAATATTTTTCCCCATTTAAAAAAATGACTCTTGCTCAATTACTTTATTTTTATTCTTGCTGATTACACTTTGAGTCATAAAAAGGTGGTAAAGGGGAGCAAATAGTTGTGTCTGGAATAGGTACTGCTCCCTCCCAGAAGTTTGCTGGAATTTGGGCAGTTTTGAAGAATTCAGACATTTATAGTAAGGTAAAAGAATGAATGTCTTCTGGCTTCTTTTTCTGAGACTCTGGAAAGGTATGGAAAGCTTATCCCGCATCCAGCAGGAGGAATGCTTTGTATCTTTGGGAAAAAAATAAGCACATTTGAACCCCTCTGTGTAGTTTTCTTTTTGAGACAATGTAACACGTAAGATGGCTGCAGAAAGAAACTGAGGGAGCCGCCCTCCTGAGAGTGGGTCAGAGCCGGCCCTTTTCCTCCTTGTCCATTACTTAGCCTTCAGTGTCGCCAGAAACTGCTGCTTGTTGGATTAATTTCGCCAGTGCTGAACACCCTCTGCTTCCCCGGGGGAGAAGCCAGTCATAAGCTTCTCCTTTTGTTTCAGTCTCTCGGTCCCATTACAGGGAACAGCACACGGTGGCTGTGAGGGCAGCACTGCTTCCCTGCCCTGTGCGAGAACGGGCTCATCCCCCCGGCTCATCCCCGCAGGTTCTTCCCCGCTTCCGGCAGGAAGACTGAAGAGTCCCAAGACTTGAATGCGTGACACTAACTAGAGACTGACCTTTTCCAACAGGTTTTCAGTTTTTTAACCCTAAGCTTGATAGGGACTCTCTTGATTAGGTAGACAGCTCATTCCTAATGCGTTTTTTTGTGTGTGTGTGTACTAGGAATTGAACTCAAGACCTTGCGATTGCCAGGCAGGCACTGACATTCCTAATACTTTAGTCATTCCTTCCCTATTGTCCTTTCTAAAGCTAGTCAAACTATGTTGAAGTTGGGTTAGTAAGATTTTTCATTCTTACAGTGAAGGATTTCCATCTTTCTGAATTCTTTTTTCCTAGACTGTCCAAACAGAGGTCCATCTAAAACCCCAGGCAGAGAACACTTTGCATTGTTAGTACTAGCAAAATTAGATATAGTCCCCATATTAAAAAAATAAAAAAGTTATGGTCCACAGTTCTACACTTCAGGGTCATAATTCATCTCAGAATACCTAAACAGGCCAGACGTGGTGGTGCATGCCTGTAGTCTGAGCGGGATTGTTGCAAATTCAAGACCAGCCTGGGCTACAAAGTGAGCTCAAGGTCAGCCTGAACTGCATAAGGAGATCCTGCCTCAAAAAAAGGACCAAAAATAAGAATACCTAAACAGTCATGTAAGAAGGAGTTTTAAACAAACTCCTGCATGGTACCACTTTATCTAACTCAAATCTCTCAGCATCCTGATTTGTTTAGCTGGTTTACATGTAGAAAAATAAAAGCAGAGATAACTAACTGGCCCCGGTTTACATGGCTGTTAGTAAACCGGAGGCCTACCCCTTGTCCAGTGTTCTTTTATTATACGAGACTGGCTTTTGACAAGCATCACTCCTTCCTAAGTAGTGCTCTGTGTAGAGCCCTAATTCACGGTCACAACTAGGAATTATGCCCTAGTGGAGCATCAGTCTACATCCAACTGTGTAGATAATACTTTGAAAAATATGGTGAGCTGGTGCAGGTCTCCCACCTCTCCAGATTTCCTTTTAAGCTGCTACTTTTCAAACTGAAATTTTATTAAAGAGCTACATCATCGAAAATGTAACATTGTGAACTGTTAAAGGGGTAATTTCTACCCCTATTTGGATACTAGTACAGAAGCTGATCTTCTCTTAATGCTTTACACCTTTCTGTTCCAGTTTATGTTTGTGAAACGCTGATGCACCACATTCCACCATCATACTGAAAATAACTATGGCAGCTTCCCTTCTTTGGAAAATCTTACTCCATTGATAAATAAGGCACAGTAAGGCGTATGGCTGTTTATTGCCACCTCTTCCATAGGCCTCCCTTTCCACTCCTCAGATCCAACTAACTGGACTTTTTAAATATACTTATAAAAACTAAGCTCTGATTTTGTAGGAATATGAGATGTGAATGCTCTTTATCCTTGACCCCTACCCCTAACACATATAGAACCCAGTGTAGTGCTCAGAGTTGGATCTGGGTGGCTGTCCCTAATTGCCACATTTTTAGTGAAGTAAAAGATACATGACTGGGAATTAAGTTTATTTGTAGAGAGAAACTCATCTCTTTCCTGACAAAACGCACCTTAGATTCAGACTCTGGAGCAGTGCTGCAACCCGGCTTAGACTGTGGCCAGGCCCCCTGCATTTTGGGCGTCGGCTCCCACTGGCCTGGGGAGGCCAGGCAAGTGTGGAAGTACTGCCGTTTGGCCACAGGCCCCTGAGGTGTTAGGTGTAAACTTGCCTCTGACAGCAAGAGACAATAAACAATGAGATCGCTGGTACAGGCAGTGAAATGTTTGGTTTAGGTGGCAAAGGCCATTAGTTTATCTTGTAAAATTCAAACCCCAATGTCTAATGAATAGCCCTCACTCATTACCACTGCTGTACCTTCTTATCCCAGATACACAAGTCTATTGCGCCCTGTCAGTAGACTGTGCTTGTCCATTGAGAAAGAAGGCGAAAGATTTATGCCATCTGAAGAGAAACCAGGGTATGGCCTTGTCCATTGAGACAGAACTGTTGACTCTCATTTTGGGCCTGGTTCTGTTCTGGAACATCCCTGACGTGTTTCTCGTTTCCCATTCTGCTGTTGGTATTCCGAGAGAAAGGGCTGTGGTTTTAGGAAAACGAGTACTTTGCAATCCCCTATCCCATCTATACAGAGGGAAGTATTGACATCTTCTTGGGTGGCAGAAAAGAATCCCCACATTGCCAACCAGCTGTGCCAGCATGCTCTTAGCTCTTCATGATTGGCTTGCTTAATAAAAGTCAAAAAAGTGACCCTAGCATGCATGTATTTTTCTCGTTTTTCCTACAGTGCCTTTGAAGTAGGTAGGTCTTCTAGTAAAAAAAAAAGAATGTTTTCTTTATTTAGCCTCTTCAGAAAATACCTTCATTGCCAGGCATGGTGGCACATGCCTATAATCCCAGCCCTAGGGAGAGTGAGGCAAGAAGATTACTGTGAGTTCAAGGCTACCCTGTATTGCCTGATAGGGTATAGCAACACCCTATGTCAAAAAATAAAAATAGAAACAAAAAACTATTAGAATGGCTCTGAGTTTAGAGCCTTTGTTGTTGTTTTTTTGTTTGTTTGTTTGGTCTTTTTGAGACAGGGTCTCACTGTATTCAAGCTGGCCTTTGTAACCCAGGCTGGTCCCGAACTGTAAACCATCCTCCTGCCTCAGCATCCTGAGTGCTGGGATTACAGGCATGCGCCACTAGGCTGGTGAGTTTAGACCCTTTGGAGCTAGGGCAATTATTTGGGATAAGGTTTTCTGTTTGTTTTTGTTAAAAAGGAGAGAGCCCAAGCTACTATGATTTTTGCCTAATTGTTCCCCAGTATGCATACCAAAATGCTTGTAATTGTTAAGCTGGGCATGGTGGCTGATACAAGAGGACTATAGTGAATTTGAGCTCTGCCTGGGCCAGCCAGGACTATGTAGTAAGACCGTATCTCATAAAACCAAACTAAATACCAAAATCTTTATAATTGTTAACATTTGGTTTCCTTATGGCATGGGAGTGTGAAAAGAAAATTTCTGGTTCCTGGTTTCTTACTAAGAATCAATAAGAGCTCAATAGGACAAAGTTTTTGGGCTAACCCTGCCTATCTTGATGCATGCTGCTGTTTATAATACCGTGCTTATAACATCAGGATAGCTGTGATGTTCCAGAACAAGATAAGAGAAGAACCCATTTTCTCAATAGTTTTGTGTCTTCTCTAATACAGTGGGATTATCAATACAGTAAGTCCCCGATTTAAGAATGGTTTCTGTTCCAGGAGAACTGTTTGAAAGTCAGATTCATTTTTAATCCAACAACCCTGTAAAAGTTCATGACTTGAATGTTCATAAATGAGGGACTTAACTATACAGAGGCAGGTGCGGTCAGCCCCCCTGCCTGTTGACACACTTGCATCCTAATGGCGTGTTTTACTTGATATTGATGAGGACTTCAGCCCTTAGACTCTAGAACCAGTTGTTCCCGGATACCAACATGGAACTTCCACAAAGCAGGTGGAATCATACAGACTGTCTGCTATATCCTTCTTTCACTGCCCGGATAAGTGGCCAAAGCAGCACTTTGCTGGCTTAGATGCATGTTATGTGGAAGATCTTTTGCGGGATTTATTCACATCATTGGCTACTTGTGCCTTCTAGCAATAGTAACTTCTGGGAGGCCTTTTGTGTTTAAGAACTCCGAAAGGAGCTGCTGCCTTTTACCTCCCCACTATTTCCTGCATGTGTGGGACCCCCACAGAGGGTGAGGAAAAGACCACAGCCAATCTCAGCATCATGTACGTGGTTTTCCATCTGCCTTTGGCTCAGTGAATGTATTGAATTAGCTGCCAGCGCACTGTTTTTCAGATATGCCTCTGTGCTCTTTGTTATTGTACTGGATCTTGTGCTGTCTGCTCCCATCAAGTCTTAGTTGGCCAGCCAACTAACAAGAAGTCAGTATCTGTCCTCCCCATAATCCTTAACCCATTTTTCGTCACTGAGAGAATAGAAAAGATCTCTCTCCTAGCCCTTCTGGTGAAGCGGTAGGTGGGGGGTGCTCTGACCACTGTGGTCTCTGCAGGGGGAACCGAGAAGGGCTGAGCCGCACCTCAAGCAGCCGCCAGAGCAGCACAGACAGCGAACTCAAATCCTTGGAGCCCCGGCCTTGGAGCAGTACAGACTCGGATGGCTCTGTCCGAAGCATGCGACCCCCTGTCACCAAAGCCAGCAGCTTCAGTGGAATCTCTATCCTCACCCGAGGTGACAGCCTTGGCAGCAGTAAAGGTGGCAGTGCAGGAAGGCTCTCCAGGCCAGGTACTGTAGCATCTTTTCTTCCATGCCATGCATTTCCCTTTTTGCTTGCCTTTTACAAAGCATCAGTGCTACTTTTAACAAACACTTGCCCCGGTATAGTTTCCTAGAAATTTAAACAGCCAGAGGAGAAATTCAGTTGCTTGCATCTGTTATCCATCCTTGGATCTAGTCCCCCCCTGATTTTCTCAGTTCGTTCGTTTGGTTTTGCTTTTCTGAGTCAGGGTCCCACTGTGTAGCCCAGGCGGCCTCAGACTCACAGCAGCTCTCTTGTTTCAGCTTCCTCAGTGCTGGGATGATAAACATGTCCCACCGTGCCTGGCTCCTCTCCGGATTTTTTCTCAAACTTTCTGTCCTGAGTTTTTGAAAGACCTGATTGGGATTGGCTTTTGTCTGATTTCTGACTAAAGTAGGACATCCCTGTTCTTCCATGTCCAGATTACATACTAAGATGAAAATGATAGCTACTTTCATGCTGTCTCTTTTGAGGTTATAGAGAGAGTTGCTAGAGCAGAGGAAGCTCTTAGAGTGTAGCTGTTTGTAATTGATTGGTAGTTGCCAGCAGGCCAGAGGGATGTTGCTATGGCTGCTCCTTTGGTCAGTCACTGGGAAGGAGCATTCGTATGTTCCCCATGAAGGCCTATCACCACCTTCAGCTCTCCTTACCTCCCTCTAATCCTGCTGTACTCTTAACAGGGGAGCATTTAGCTGCCTGCATACAGTGGACTTCTCATCACCTTCCTTCTTCCTCTGAAGCACTGCTTGAATCTTATCCCAGAAGTTCATTAGGTCTTGTCCCTGAGTAGACATGGTCTTTTTTGTCTTTTTGACTTTTTGAGACAGGGTCCCGCTATGCAGTTCAGGCCGGCCTTGAGCTCACTTGGTAACGCTGGCTGGTCTCGAGCTCGCAATGATCCTCCTGCCTCAGCCCCAAGTGCTGGGATTACAGGTGTGCTCCACCGTGCCGGGCCTGAGTAGACAATGATGGCGTGAAGATTTTTGCTTCTTTTAACTCTCTCCTGCCCTTCTCTATAGCCCCTCCCTCATTCCACTGCTTTTACTTTTAACCAGCCTGATATGTACTTTTATTTAATTATGCTACTAGCCCCCAAGCCGAGCTCTCTGCTTTGTTCTCAGCCCTTTTTAGAGCCAATTTAACAATCTAAAATATGGATCTAAGCATTTCAGTCCCCTGTTAAATGTTCATGTTTCTACATCACTTGCACAATAAAGTCTAAGCTACTTATTACAACATAACTTCCTGACTCTAGTTTGTCATTACAATCTTGTTTCTGGATATCCGGCCTTCTGCAGCCTTCCAACCACTTCTTGAGTATGGCATTAGCTTTGTCCTCTCTCTGTCTGAAAATATTCTAATCATCCTTTAAACCCATTTCTCCTGTCATCTCCTCTTTAAATCCTTCCTGATCTTCCCCTGAGTTACTGCTTCTTCATCTTTAGTATGGTACAGCTTTGGTGTGGTTGTCACTGATGTATCCCTTGTCCTTATCAATATAATAGTTGTATGGTTGTTCATTTTCCATCATAAGACCCTGTGCCTCTCAAAGGCAAGGGTTGTGTTTCCTGTGTATCTTTAGTTCATTACACAATGCCTAGCACATAGTAGTTAGAGGAAATACGTTATATGGTAAGCCAAAATAAACCTCCTCTCCATTTAAAAAAATGCATTGTGTGAATGTGTGCCTCCTTGGGAGAGCCAGAAAATGGGAAAAATAGTTCGGTAAACATTTGTAAAGCCACAGGTGTATCTCAGTGGTAGAGCACCTGCCTAGCATACACGAGGCCCTGGGTTCAGTCCCCAGGGAGGGCTGTCTGTGTCATGTGTTGTTATGTGTACTCACATAAGTGCCACAAGAGGCAAGCTTGCCTTCTCAGCAACTTTGATAAGAGATGCTCCAAGTTGAGAAGAAGGAAAGAAAAAACAGATCAGAATCTGTACCTTCCAGGAAGTAAGGATTCGTGTTTTCAGCCATCTTAATCATGGTGGGCAGGTTTTTGGCACTTGAGGGAAGATTCACATCTCTTTCAATCCCCAGCCAAACATTGACAGTCAGGGTGATTCCTTTGCGTGGAGAGCAGAAACCTGGTAGGAAGCAGGGGCCTATCAGCACAGTCACTGAAGTGCACCCATGCTTTTGCATAGATATTTAGAAAGGGGGGAGGGATGGGCATTTGGGAGTGAAGCAAAAGTGCAAGGAAAAAGTAGAGCTGCACAGCTGGACTATTCAGGGCTTACATTCATGGCTTGTGTTTACAACTCTGGGTCTGTCTTCCTCTTCGCCTTAGGTGTGACACTAGGTGCCCCAGAAGTATGCAGCCAGGTCACCTCATCCCAGTCTGTCCGAGGCCTTCTCCCTTGCACTGCCCAGCAGCAGCAGCAGCAGCAACAGCAACTTCCTGCTCTCCCACCCACACCTCAGCAACAGCCACCCTTGAGTAATCACATGATCTCACAGGTGAGTCACCTCTCGGTGTCAGAGCCCCCTCCTCTGACTGCAGCAGTCTCTGGAAGTGCAGTCATGTGTGTTGTGCTGTGGGTGACAGAAAGGATCAGTCTTTTTTTGTATATATATGCCACTCCCTTCCCCATTTTTATTTGTTAGTTGTAAGGAGAAAAGAATCGGAGCAAAGGTTTGGTCAAAGTACTCTTAGTGAAGACCACCTGGTGTTTGTTTTTTTTCTGTTTTGTGTTTTGTTTGCTTCCTGAGAATTGTCCATAGGTTCTGCCCTATAATACATTTCTTTTTTTGGAGACAGGGTCTCGCTATGCAGTTCAGGCTGAGCTCAAGGCCAGCCTGAAGCTCACTTTATAGCCCAGCCTGGTCTTGAACTTGGAACAGTCCTCCTGCCTCAGCCTCCCTAGTGCTGGGATTACAGGTGTGCACCACCACGCCCAGCCCTGTACTACATTTCTACCGTACTTTTTTGTCCTGTACAATTAGTGAGATAATTTTGGTCACTATATTCATGGATGGAATGTGAAAAGATTATAGTTCTCACCATAGTCTGATGGAATACATTGAACCATAAATACATTTATTTGTTTTAGTATAGGGTAAAAAGAAATAGCACTCATGACTGAAGACCCAGAGACCCCCAAAATTGTCTTGGTTTTGCATGCCATAAGAGGGTTATATTAGCCGGCCCTAGTGGCCCATGCCTGTCATCCCAGCTCTTGGGAGACTGAGGCAGGAGGATCACTGCAAGTTTGAGGCCAGCCTGAGCTACAGAGTGAGCTCAAGTCCAGTCCGAACTGCATAGTTGAAACCCTATCTCAAAGACAAAGGGGTTGGGGGGATATCTTCCTCCTCCCATTGCTGGATAAGTAGATATTGATAGCAACTAGAATTTGAGGTAAGATTTGCTTCTAGGCAAACCATACAAGTTATTGGCCTAAGAATTAGATCTTACTCAGAATTGGAACTTCAGTGTTCTAGGGTTCAAAGCCACTTTAATACTTTGATCAGTTCTGTGCCAAGATCTTCACTGTCTCTTCTTCCATCAACAGAGTCCTAATGAGTAGAGCCCTAAATATATATATTTTTTTCTTTTTTGGTTTTCTGAGACAGGGTCTCACTGTGTGGTTCAGGCTGGCCTCGAAGGTGATCCTTCTGCCCCAGCCTCCAAAGGGCCAGGATTACAGGTGTGCACTGCCACGCCCAGCTAGAGCCCCCTATTTTACACTGAAGTATTCTCTGGTAATCAGGAGCCCTATCTCTACTCCTTTCTGCTGGAGATTCAGTTATTTCACATTCCAGGCTTCCTCATTCCCCCTGCTCAGTCAGTCCAGTGTGGCCTTAAATACATCTTTTCCTTAGGCACAAGAAACAGGTTCCAAGTACTACTACCCTAGGAACTAGAAACTCACAGAAAGACCCCAGAATGACTCAGTGCTCCCCTATCTCTAATACGAAGAAATGAATCTTACAGGAAGAACAGAGAACATCTAGGAAACCCTACTCTGTGTCTAAATGTGACCCACATGCAGATCACTCTAGTCCTTCATCTGTGACTCCACGTTGGTCTCTGCAGTGCTGACTTCCTTCTGCCACCGCTCTCCCCATAAGTCCTACTTACATCAACTTCCCGTGCTCCCTATTGAGTCATGGCATATGTCTGTGCTTTGTTTTTGGTACCAGGGATTGAACTCAGGACCTTGTGCTTGGTGGGCAGACACAGTGCCACTGACCTATAGCCCTGGCCATATTTGTGCTTTTTATGCCTGTGTTTTAGCTCAAACCTGTGAAGGGGTAAACTATGCTGCTCCTTCTGGCTGTCTTCTGTGCTTGTGTGTGTGTGCGTGTGTGTGTGTGTATCACTTTTCCAGGAGTCCCAATACTTTTTGTTCTTTTTTCCCCCTAAAATGTGTTTATTACACACACATTCTTGTTTCCTTTTCTTCCCATTAGTCTCCCATCTGCCTCCCTTCCACCTGCCATCCATACCTAGAAACAGACAACAAGAGTGGGAAAGGAAACTGGGTGTGAAGGCACACACCTGTAATCCTAACACTCGGAAGGCTGAGGCAGGAGGATCAGTAGTTTGAAGGCAGCCTAGACTGCAAAGCAAGACCTTATTTTGAAAAATAAAACAAAAAAGAGAAATAGAAGAAAAGAATAGTTTGGGAATTAAATTTCAGAGTGCATGTTCAGGGATGAGTCCTACACCCCCAATTTCTTATCAGATTTTGCCCCCGCTACCAGACCCTCCAGGTCAGTGGCTGACTTGTTGGAACTGACTCCTTACCTAGAGGGAATATGTTATGAGGTTAGAGGTTATGACTGGGGTAGGAATCTTTGTGGCGCAGAGATCTCTGTTCCCTCAGAGATTTGACTCTTGAATTTAATCATGATCACACACTCCAAAGTGAAGAATTTTATCTTGGGTAATTTCAATGCTCCAGCAACATTTATGGTAGCTGCTAAAGTTACACCACCCAACTCCCCTGTATATATCTTTTTTTCTTCCTTTCTGCTCTTTATTCTCTTTTTACCCTTTCCTTCTAATGCCTTGTTGTTATTGTTTCTCTTTTTCCCTGACTGGAGTCAGTACTGAAGGCTCTCACCTACAGTTGCTGAGCCTGAGAAGAATTCCTGTTCCGTTTCTCATACAGTGTGTAGCAGTGTAAGGGTGATGGAAATGACCACACATACACTCACCGCTGTGTTCACACTGCAGTTTTTCCTTTAGAAGAAAAACTTTAGGAAAGGATAGGTAAATTACCTTTATCTCTATGGCGAGAGGCATTTGTCACAGACCTGGGATCAGTCCTGGCAGAGCTGTGCACTGCTTCCTGGTAAGCCTCCTCTGTCGTGTATTAGTGAAACATGTGAAACCCAGGAGTGAGGGGGAGGATAAGTCACCTTTTGCCCAGTTAAGCTGGCTTAAGCTGGGAAAGCTCTTAACTTAAGCTCTTTCAAAGGACTCCCTAATGTCTCTCCCGGTGTCCCCAGGCATCCAAGAACCATTGATCTGTCCCAGAACTCACCAGTAGGTGGCAGCCTCATGATTTCTCAAAGGTTCTCTGGCTCTGCAATTTGACCAAGAAAAGAACTATAACTGAGAGCACTAGTAGAATGACCAAAAAATAGCAGTGAGTTCCATACCTTTACTAATACCTTTTCCAGTTAGGGGAGGCAAAGGAGAGGAGCATTATTTCTTCTCTCTTCACTATTTAAACCCCACAAGTGGGGGATGGGTGGTGGCACATACCTATAGTCCTAGCACTTGGGAGGCTGAGCCAGGAGGATCACTGTGAGTTCAAGGCCAGCCTGGGGGCTGGGGGTATAGCTCAGTGGCATAAGCGCTTGCCTGGCAAGTGCAAGGTCCTGAGTTCGATCCCTGGTACCGGAAAAAAAAAAAAAAAAAAAAAAAACGAAAAAAAAAGTATCTCAAGGCCAGCCTGAACTGCACAATTAGAACCTGTCTCAGAACAAATCAAAACAAACAAAAAGCATAGCCAAGCCAGACATCGTGACACATGCCTATAATCCTAGCACTATGGGAGGCTGAAACAGGACATCACACATTCAAGCCTGGCCTGAGAAGCAACTTAATTAGACCCTATCTCAAAATAATAAAAAAGCCTGGCGGGTAGCTCAGTAGCAGAACACTTGCCTAGCATAGGTTCAGCCTTCCATATCACACACACAAAAGGTAAATGGAAGGACAGGGAAAGTTGTTATGCCACTTTGCTGCTCCTTCTTCCCAGTGTAGGTAGCTGAACCAGCTAGGCCCTCCTCCAAGAGCAAGAGGAAGATCAGAGTAATAGACAGCACGTCTCAGAGCCGGCCAGTGCCGAACAGCTTGGCCTGCAGCCACACCTGGAACACAGTTGGGTTATGGAAAATAAGCGGACCACTGGGGCTAAGAGTTGATTTTTCAGGCTACAGCAACATCCTTTCCAGGTGATACAAAGAATGCTTAGTAACTTTTTCCTAACCAAAATGACTTGTATTTTTAAAATCTAGGTATTAGGTCTTCTCCTGAGGCCTCCAGAATATTCTGCCTTTTGAGGGGTATTTAGAATTCCTGAGCTCTCTATCTCCTGAGCCATCAGCCTCTTCTGTGAAAGAGTGTCCGGGAGATATGTGAGAGATGAAGGTGTTGATATCACAGCCCCCGCACCTTTTAATACCCTAAATACAGGAGGAGGAGCCTTGTGGGAAATGCCTGAGGGTGCCGTGGGTTTCGTCTGTCATCTCCTCACCACTGCTAGCGGGGACTAGAACACAAGTCCTGCAGAACTCAGATTAAGTCCCAACTTTGCCATAGTAGCTGTGGGATACTAAATGAGCAATTCAGTTTGAGCCTAACTTTACTAGATACAAGTTACCTTAGCTCTCTATGGGATTCTTGTGGGACTGTCATGAGACAGTGTATATATAAACATGATTTCTCTTCTCTTCCTCACTCTCTCCTCCCATCCCTCCTAGAGCCACAGGCTATGACTGAAAACTGGTGAAATGATTGAAATCACTGGAGAGAAAGAAAAAAGAGCTACCTATTAGTTAATTTAGCGCACTGCATGTTCCTAAACAAGTTCTCTTATTTAAGGGCCACAGAAGGGACTAGTGGGATAAAGCCTACAGCTAAGTTATTTATATTGTTGCCCTAAATCCCCCCCCCCCGTTTGCTTATGGGGGCATTTTTCAGACTGCTTCACAGCTCAGAGGAATACAGCAAGTCATACCGCAAGAGGAAGTAGCCTGCAGCAGACATCAGCTGGGTGTTTTTTCCCTTCCTGCCCTCCGGAGGGAGCCAATCTCTGTAAAAGAGCACTTCCTCCCGGAGGGCTGACTTTGGATGACCCTTCCTAGTTAAAGGGTGCAGCAGTGCAGACAGGAATTCCCTCTTAAGTGGGCTTTCAGAAGGGTTATGATTGAGCTCCCCAAGAGTCGTGTGGCCAGGAAAACCTGCTTTGGAGAAAGCCTTGTTTGAAATTGAGCAGCAGAGCCTAGCCCTGAGGATCCTCAGATTGCTTACAACAGTAGCAGAGTCCTAAGTGGCTAATGAGGCAGTGGCTTTCTCCTGATAGGAGAGAGTGCTTGTTGGTCAGGGAGATGCGAGCCACAAGCTGTCCCAGGCGTGGCGGCCAACCTGGTGAACACCCTTGTGATTCAAGTGAAATTTCTTTTATGATTAACCTTGTTGTTCCTTCCCTTCCCCTCCCCATATCTGCCCCCACCCCCACCTCTCCCTTTTCTCTTCCCTTTTTCCACATGCCTCTCTGCTGGTCTACAGCCAGTCCCGACTCTGCAGCCCTCTCCGCAGCCTGTTCAGTTCACTCCAAGCTCCTGTCCCCAAGTCCTTCTGCCAGTCTCTCCACCCCAGCAGTACAACATGGTATAAACTCCATTACCCCTTCTGTCTTATCAGTGTGTGGGTATGTCTGGATCAGTCTGTGATGGCCTTGCAAGCGTGGTGTACTTTGGGAGGGCATGTTGAAAGCTGTTCTTAAGGGGCTAGCATAGGCTGAACTGCACTCCATTCTAATGGCCTCAGTATACCACACCAAAATATAAGACAGAGAAACCCTGAGTTTGGGGAGGTGGGAAGGACTGGATATTGGTCTAACCCTGGGCCTTTGTCTCTCCATCATATACATCTTTTATCCAATTTGCTCCCTGGACATGTCTGAGGAACTCAGTTAATTCTGTCAGAATGGTTCCTTGCAGTCTCCTATAAAATAAGTAACAGAACCAGGGATTCAGCTCAGTGGTAAAGCACTTGCCTAGCATGCACAAAGTCCTGGATTTGATCCCTAGCACTGTAAGTAAATAAATAACCCAACTACAGGCTTCTCTGGTACAAGTAGTGTCTTAGTTATTTTTCTGGTTGTGGAGACAAAATACCTGACACCTGAGGGTAAAGGAGGAAAGGTTGATCCAGCTCACAGTTTGTGGGGTTTTCAGTCCATAGCCAGCTGGCTCCAAGGCAGGGTGGCGTGGCAGAGGGGCAACAGTTCATGGTGGTGGAAGATACCAAAAGCAACAGGAAAGGAGAGAGAGAGAGAAAGAGAGAGAGAGAGCAGCCTCTTCCCCTCCCTTACATTGTGTGCAGGCTGCCCACCCTAGGACGGGTATAGCATTCACACCCTTTATCCCAGCGTTGGACTATGAATCAGTCACAGACTCTCGATTCGTACTCTAAAAAGCCCATCCCCGTGACCACATGAGGCTTTGGGGGGACATTCAGACATGAACCATAACAAGTACTAAAAACTTGTTTTTAACCATTTGATCTGTCTTACCATATCATTTCATATAAAAAGTATCCTTGTCCCCTGCACAGTGTGTGTGCTATTTAAATTATTTGTACCCTACCTGCAAATCCTTTGAAGTTCTGATTTCCCCATTGTTGATAATATCCATTATGGTTATCAAAGTCTTCACTTTTCACTGTATATTAATCATACCTCTGCTTTTCACTAGACTCTCCCTTTTCATCCTACCTTTTAGCTCCATTCTGAAAAGTCCTGGAATAAGTTCCTCAAAATAATCTGCAATCCAGTCCTCTTGTCATCTTTTCATGACCAATATGGTACAAACAAATTCTTGAAAATTAAGCGAAAAGCTTCCAAACAACATTGTCTTTTGGTTTCTGCTAATTTCTTTCGTGAAAGAACCCCTGCTCTGGCATGTGCGCACACAAGAGTTACTGTCCAGAGAGCAAAAGGGTGGGAAAATAAAGCTTAGAAGGAAAGAGGAAGCTAAGAAACTAACCTGTCACCATACGAATGAGAGACGGAGCACTCACCCATGCTGCTGAGGGAAGAGGGCTGAGAGTAAAGATAATTACAGTCCAGCCGGGCACTCGCATTCCCCAGCGCAGCCTCTCTCTCTGGCCTCCTTTCTGAGGTGAGAATTGGAAGTGGTTGCAGAAGGGTAGGAGAACTTTGTGTCAGAAGAACAAAGGTGGAAATGACCTCCAGAGGGAATCGGACATAATCAGCGGGAGTGGAGCCCGCGTCCTTGCTGTTAGGCAGAGAACATAGTCCCCCTATCTACTCAAGGTGTCACCTGGGTCCTTTATTATAAAAAACAGGATTTATAACAAAATAAAGTTTTATGGTTAGGGACAAGAGGAAAGCAGGAAATAGACTCTTAAAAATCTAATTTGTCCTGCTTTTGTTTTTTTTCTCTTATCTGTGATAGGGAGATTGGCTCTTGAGATAGGCTTCAAAAATTTAGTTTCTAACCATGTAAAATATCACATGACAGAGGCTTACAGCTAAAAAATACCTTTCAGGACACAGAACAAGACTGTCCCAAAGTGGTGTAAGAAAGATTCTAAAGAGTGTCGCTATTTTTGTCTGTCTGTGTCAAAGCGAAAGACACGAGGCTTAGTGCAGCCTCGACCCTTGAGTCGCCCACTCTCTCAGCAGGCCGATGACCTCAGCAACCCCTTTGGACGGATGAGCCTTAGCCGCCAAGGTTCTGCTGAAGCAGCTGACCCGTCCTCGGCTCTGTTCCAGCCCCCACTCATCTCCCAGCACCCTCAGCAGGCTAGCTTCATCATGGCTTCCACAGGACAGCCCCTCCCTACTTCCAACTATGCCACCTCTAGCCATGCACCACCTACTCAGCAAGTCCTGCCCCCCCAGGGCTACATGCAGCCCCCTCAGCAGGTGAGCGGCCCCTCTCCCCACCTGCGGTCAGTAATTCGGTTTACCTAATAATCGTCCTTTCTTCTTCTGGTGTAGACAGACCCGGGGGGTGCTCTCCCCATGTGTACTAGAGAGTTGTCGCTCGAACCACAAGGCCTCCTTTCTGTATAAAATAAGTCCTGTTTTATCTGAAGCTCGTGGGGTAATCCTGCAAGTTGTAGGCCCAAAATATCTCCTCTTACAGATTTTTTGGCCATCAGCTCTGAGGCATTTAGTATTTTGTGGACATTGGGATGAATTAGAGGGACCTCTCACACCTATTTCCTCTTACCATAGATCCAAGTTTCTTACTACGCTCCTGGACAGTACCCTAACTCCAGCCAGCAATACCGACCTCTCTCTCACCCGGTGGCCTATACCCCCCAGCGTGGTCAGCAGCTGCCTCAGCCGTCCCAGCAGCCTGGTAGGAGGAAACACTGGCACAAGAAAGTAGTGGGTGGGGAAGGGCAGAGACTTGGAAAGGGAGAATTATCTTCCCCATTAAAAAAATGCAGGAATAAGCAAGAGTCCTAAAGAGGGGCCTAGGATCTCCAGAAAATAAAAGGTAAAAATAGAACGGAGAAGGGAAATTACTGATAGAGTGCGGCTTCCTAAACACTCATAACCATGTCTTCTCTGCTTGCCCATCCCAGGTTTACAGCCCATGATGCCTACCCAGCAGCAGGCAGCTTACCAAGGCGTGATTGGGGTTCAGCAGCCCCAGAACCAGGGCCTGCTCAGCAGCCAGAGGAACAGTATGGGGAGCCAGATGCAAGGCCTGGTGGTTCAGTACACTCCACTGCCTGCTTACCAAGTGGGTGCATTCTGTGTTGGGCAAGGTCCCCCAGTGCCAGGATGAGGAAAAGGAATGGCTTCCCAGGGTCTCCAGACTGACAGCTGCAACACTAAAATGTCTTCCACTTTCCCATTAGAAATCTTAGGGGTTTTTTTCCTCTCTGAATAAAAGCCCAAAGAGTCGGAGAAGAAACTTTAAATTATTTGATTTTCATATAGTGCATATGGCTAGGAAAGTAGGGCGTAAAGGAAGTGAGGCTCGCTGTTCTATGTCACATGCCAAGGGCGGTACTTAGAGAAGAGTGAAATGACTCGGTGAGCATCTCTTTTGGGTAGATGAGGAGAGCAGGAAGAAGCTCTGACTTCTGTCAAGAGGGAAGGTGCAAGGCAGCTAAGGACTTGGCTGTTTTCTGGATGAGCTCAGTAAGAGTCCAGGTAGTTACTGTCCTCTCCTTCTAGGTCCCAGTGGGCAGTGACTCACAAAGTGTGGTCCAGCCACCTTTCCAGCAACCCATGCTGGTCCCTGTGAGTCAGTCTGTGCAAGGAGGCCTCCCGGCAGCAGGGGTGCCCGTGTACTACAGCATGATCCCACCCGCCCAGCAGAACGGTACGAGGTGAGGACCGTCGGGGAGCTGGGGCACATTTGCCATAGACCTTCAGCAGCTGTCACACTTCCTTTTGTTTACACTGGCCTGAGAAATACAAGGGTAAGCCGGGCATGGTGGTACACACTTGGGAAGCTGAGGCAGGAGGATCACTGAGTTTGAGGCCAGCCATAGCTACATAGTGAGTTCAGGACCAGTTTGAACTACACAGTGAAACCCTGTCTCAAAAAAAAAGGATTAAAAAAAGAAACATAAGGGTAAAGATCCTAGTAGCGCCCAAGATCAGATCGAATATGGAGTTCATGCCCCTTTCTTCCTCACTGATTTGACATTTACATAGGGCCCATGAGCAGAAAAAAATTGCTGTCAGAGACAGACATTTAGTTAGGCAGAGTAGCGCACACCTGTAATTCCACAGGGTCCCTGTGAGCTCCAGGCCAGCCTGGGCTGCATAGTGAGACCTTGTCTCAGAAAACAACTGAACAGAAACAAAACAAAACAAAAGTACCAGGACAGATGCTTCAGAATAGTCCTCGCTGGGCGTGGTGGCGCATGCCTGTAATCCCAGCACTGGGGAGGCTGAGGCAGGAGGATTGTTGTGAGTTCGAGACCAGCCTGGGCTACAAAGTGAGCTCAAGGCCAGCCTGAACTGCACAGCGAGACCCTATCTCAAAAAGACAAAAATAGTCCCCACTTTTGTTTCTCACATCAGTAGAACTCAGAACTAAGACAAAAGGCTATTTATCATCAGGAGATACAGTTTCAGGGCACATGTCATTTTCGGGGGTGGGGTTTGTTTGAGGCAGGATATCTCTCTCTCTCTCTCTCTCTCTCTCTCTCTCTCTATATATATATATATATATATATGTATATATATATATATATATATATTTCAGGCTGACCTTGAACATGCCACAATCCTCCTGCCTCAGACTCCCAAATGCTGGGATTACAGGCGTGAACTACCATACCCGACTTGTAAATTTTATGTATTTTTTCTAATCTGTGGGTGAAACTCTAATGGGAGATATAGCTAAGTCATAGCTAATAGAATTGTAGTAGAAGGCACCTGAAAAATAATCTCATCCACCCCTGTGTTTTTATTTCTCTTCCCAGTTAGATAGTTAATTAGTTAGAGTTAGGGTCTCACTGTGCTCAAAACTTCTGGGTTCAAGTGATTCTCCCATCTCATCTCCTAGTAGCTGGGGCTACAGGTACAGGCTACTGTGTCTGGTTTCCTTTAGTGTTTTTGTTTTTGTTTTGAAGTACTAGGGACTGAACCCAGAGCTTTCACACTGAGCTGTAATCCCGTCTCTCTTCACTTTTCATCTTCAGAGTGGTGTCACCAAGCTACCCAGGCTGGGATAGAACCTGTGATCCTCCTGCCCCAATCCCCTGAAGTGCTGGCCCCGGAGGGATGTGCCACCCTTCCTAGCCATTTCTGTTTCTGTCTTTCTGTGTGGCACTAGGGACAGCTCCACAGACTCACGCATTCTAGGCAGGTGTCTACCAGTGCGCTGCCGCCTCAGCCCTTTTCTTTTTTGAGACAAGTCTTCCTGAGTTGCTAAGGCTGAGTTCAGGCTCTCGGTCCTCCTGCCTCAGGCACCAAGTAGCTTGAGAGTACAGGCGTGTACCACCATGCTTAGCTGTCGGTTTCCCATAATTTTTAAATGAAGAAACTCCACCTATGGTTACACAGCTGGTTGGAAATAGAGCTGGAACTAGAACTCAAATCTGGATCTGACTATGTGTATTTCTGTGTGTCTGTGTCTTCGTGTGTATTTGTTTATTTCTGTCTTTTTATATGCATGTCTCAAGTTTTGAGTTTTGTGGGAGGTCTTTCCTATTTATCTTTAGGGGCTTTCGTTGTTTGCCATTGTGTATAGATCCTAAGTCACACTTCTTAGTTTTTACTCACCTCTTCCCCTATGTGTCTGTCTCTGGCACTGTCTTTGTATTTGTAAACTCTGTGTGTATGTGTGCATGTCCACACTGTTGGGAAGAGCATGTGTCACTAATATTCCATCTGTAGCACTAATCACGACTTCCTAATTGAAAGATGAGATCAAGTACAAATATATATAATTAACTTTGAACTGATGAGTGATTTTAGAAATTGCTTGGCAAATTGGTCTGGGAATGGCTCGGAGCTGCCTCTGCTTCCCACAAGGGAGACCCAGGAAGCACCAGCTGTTTGCCGGGAGCCGTGTTCTTCCCTCTATTGCTTTACCGCTCATCTCTTCTCATCTCTCCAGCCCTTCTGTGGGGTTTCTGCAGCCTCCCGGTTCTGAGCAGTACCAGATGCCTCAGTCTCCCTCTCCCTGCAGTCCATCACAGATGCCACAGCAGTACTCAGGTAAGAGGGTGAAGACTTGGGGAGGGCTTGTCACTAGCAAGGGCAAAGGTGACTAAATAGGTCGTGTTCCCAGAGCGGGAAGGGGCAGGAACGGTTCAGAAATTGGCTGTGGCACCGTCACAGAGAAAGACCAGAGTTACTCGGGGTGCTAAAGAGACCCCTGAAGAGAGGAGGTCGCTTGTACACGTACACAGGTACATGCTGCCCCGCACTTGAGAATCTGCATCCTTGAGTTCCTGCTTCAGGTCTTATTTTCCCTGAATCCAGCATTATACTTAACATGCCTTTGAGTCATGAAATACTGATCTCCTTCTATAATCTTTCTCCCTTCAGACAGCTTTTCTTTTGGGAGTGTGAGGAAAGTTTTTTCAAATGCTTTTTAGTCATATTTTAAGATCTGCTTGGTAGTTTTTAGTGTGTATTCACATACATTGTGACTTTTAATTTTCATCACACTTTGTGAGAAAGAAATTAAAGACTTAGAGAAACTATTAAATGACTTAACTAAAGCCACAGTTGTAGAACTTGAACTTGGGTCTTTTGACTTTCCATATCCTATGCTGAATCTTCAGTAACACATTTTCAACAGGCTTTTGTACTCTATCCTTTCTCTCCAGGGAGAAGTCGACAGACCTCTTCCTGGGGGCCAGCTGTCCCAGGTGGATATGTTCATGCTATGTGGCCTCTTAATGCCCCCAGAGTAACTAGTACAGTTGCCTTCGTTTCACTTTGAACCCACCGTGACACAGCAGTATATGTGGTTAAGGAAGCTTTATTCAGGGCTTCTGGAGAAGCCTTCATTTGGCCCCCAGCCATTCCTGGTCTGCTGTTGTGTGGCTGGCTGCCAGAGTGCCCTTTTCTGGTGAGAGGGAGATATTTTACCAGTTTTCCTGATACGGAAATGGGATATATACTCTTACTGAGTTAGATGCTTTGTGGGCAATTCTAGAATTAATCTCAGCTCATAGAACATGATTGCTTCCTAATTTTAAGAAACAATGACTTGGTTGGGCATGTTGGCACACACCCGTAATCCCAGCACTGAGGAGGCTGAGGCAGGAAAATCAAAGCAAGTTCAAGGCCAGCCTGGGCTACAAGTGAGTTTAAGGCCAGCCTGCACTACATAGTGAGACCCTATCTCAAAAAAATAAAAGAAAAAAAGGAGCAATGACTTCTAGCTTCATCCAGCCAAACATGGATTCCATACAGGCTGAGGTTTTAAATTCAACATCCCTTATCCTTTAATATGTGAATGGTGTCTCTAACTGTTTCTCCTAGTGTCCGCCAGGGGCAATTGGCCTTAAAATTCCCAGCAGAGTGTGGAAATTGTAGAAGCCAGCTCCAAGAACCTCTGTAGCCTGTGGTGGTGCATAGTACCACAGGGCATTTTCCCTGCTGTTTGTTGATATTGGAGTGTATATACATACAGGCATGCTTGTATGTACATTCTTGTGTGTGTCCTTTGTGGTATATAATTTTATCTGTTGGGTCTCTGGTTATTATCTGTTTATAGTCAAATAAAAAGGTCGTTGAATAAAAAATAATCCAAGGGAAAATAATGTTTCATTACCTACTAAACCTCATCCTGAGCTAAGCTAACTGAAACAAAGGTTGTCTTGAAGGCTGGAAGCACTAGAGATCTGGGCTGAGGCAGGAGAGACCCCAGGCTTCCCAAGTCAAAGGACATGAGACCCTCTTCATCATCTAACTCCTGTGCTTCTTTGACATTTTCCAGCTGTATCTCCTTCCTTCCCAGTCCCGGTGGCTGTTCCCGCACTTGTGGCTGAGCCTTGGTATTTCCCCTGCGTGGTGGGGTGTCTCTGTTCTGCTCATATTATCTAAGAGACCGTATTCCCCATTAAAGTTTCCACCCATGGAAATCTAAGCAAATGCTTCTTTTGCCTTAGTTTCCTGTCAGCCTTTATTGGAAGATAGCAGACATAGTGCACAAGGGCCGCTCTGTCCCCTTCGAAGGACGGCCGCCCCCCTGCTCTCATGCGGCAGCATGGCCCCGTCCCAAAAGTGAAGGTGGGGTAGGGTTCGTGTTCTTGGGACAGCTGTTGTGGTTTATTAATACATTTCTGTAGTTGCCCAGTTTACCCGCAAGCCTAGACCTTAATTCCTCCATTCTAATATTAGATGTAGCTGTAACTCCAGGAAACACTGTGCCTCCACTAAAATGATGGCTTGCAGTTTCCTTGAGGTTTCTTCAGGGACGCTGGGCTGGGAAAGATGCACATAGGCATGAGGAGGCAGTGATGCCTGCACACAGACCCCAGCTCATGGTGACCCAGCAGCACAGTGAGATGCATGCAGAAGCAGCCCCGTGTACTCACTAGCTCACTGTCAGTTGGTTCCAGAGCTGAGACAATCCCTTCCTGAGGGTGCCCTTCTCCCCCTCAAAAGGGAGAGGGTCAAGGTGTGGATTTCTGTCCTATAGTTCAGGAAACATTACTTTGGGTTTTATTTTCCTGGACATTCTTTTCCATAGATTTGGTTCCTAGGGGTAAGGAATAAGCCCTATCAGTCTTCTATCTCAGTGATTTAAAAAAAAAAAACCTAAACACAAAACAAGAAACAGTTCTGCCAGACATAAATGTCATCTGTTTGTATTTATGTGGTTTGCTCTGCCCAATCGACCTTCTGCCCAGGTTTAATGACGCCACTTAAAAAGACATTCATACGTCCCCTCTCCTTGCAGCTTTCAAGCTGAAATTGATTTCCTTATTCACCCCCTCTCCTTTCCACCCACTCTCAACCCAGGCTCGTTCCCCCAGCCTGATTATACAGAAGTGCTGTCACTGGGCAGTGGGTTTTTTTTTTTAAATTGCCATGTACATTAAGAAGCAGCGACAGTTCGCCTGCTAACGGATGCCACCTGCTTCTGGCTTGAAGAAGAGAAGCATAAAAATCACCTCATCAACAGAGTAGTGCTCTGTGTCCTCGGCTGAGTGAAGGAACAGTGCTCCAGGCCAGCAGGGGCGGTCCAAGTGTAGGGAAGAGCTCAGGACAGAGGCTGCAACCGGAAGCCCTGGCTTTGTTTTTGTTAGAATCAGAGAAGATAATAATGAAGACCTTATTCCTTTCCTCCCCCTCTGTGAGCCCTCCTCAGTTCCTATGGCTGCGTGTTGGTGCAGAGCTTCCTCTTCCCTTACTTGTGCTCACCCCTACACACCTACAAGGCCCCTGCCTTTCCTGGCCCAGGGCGTTGGGCTCAGACTATGAGCTGCCTTCTTGAAAAGCTATAGATTTGATTGTTTTTGTGATGGCCCCTCAGGTAGCAAAGAGGAGCTTGAATAAGGTCAATTGCAATCCCGTGGGTAGAGGGTGTTGGAGCTGCTGGGGCTTTTAGGGTAGGGATATAAAATGCCTCGAGCAACCGTAGTAAGGGGAGAACTGTTAAATGCATGACACTCCACAACTGTGCTATTTCTCCCACAAGCCATACTGATGAATACCCTGTCCCTCTTGGCAGGGTACAGGGAGAAGGATGCGAGCCTACTGCTCTGTGTGTCTGTGCTCTCTGGATGATCCCTAGAGGATAAGGGGGCCACAAACTGGCTTGGGAATAGGATGTGACAGATGCTGTGTCTCCTGAACTCACAGACCTCCTGCCATTTCTTTTCCTTTCTGTTGACTGATAATACCTGAGAAAAGCAATCACGCTCACCTCCCAGCATGGCTGGTGCCCAGGGCTGCACATTTGCCATCATAGGAAGCAGCTTAGTGGCAGCAGCATGGCAGCGCCAGAGCACCGGGGGATCTAGATGGGGAGGTCAGGAGTAGACCCTCAAGCTGGACAGTTGCATGTGAGGAAGCAGAATTCCTGGCTGTCCCTCCCAGTAGGGACTGTCCATCAAACCCCTTCTGCCTGATTTCTTTGTCTTTTATCACAGGAAAAATTTAAAATCAGTGTTCCTCCTCATTATGCCCTTCTCTTTCTCTGTGAATAGGTGAGGCTGTCTGTGGTTTCCAGTGTCTAAACCTTAGGGTCACGTTGTGTACATCGCCTGTTGGTGTAACCTTCAGGTGACCTGACTGTCCGATTGTCCTCTGGCAATGCCCTCATTCAAAATCTTCTCATCTGTTTCAAGAGCTTCCTGAATGAGCTCTCTGCCACTAGTCTCCCACCCTTTACCAACCTACATGTGGCCATGTGGGTTCTCGCCCCAGAGCACCAGTCCCATCTGAGCCAGTTATCCAGCATAAAAATCCAAACACCTTAGGTGGTTTATTAATTGCATTTCACACTCTAATGTCAGTTATGTGTGTTGTTGTTTTGTTTTATTTTTTGAAACAGGGTCTCGCTGTGCAGTTCAAGCTGGCCTTGAGCTCACTATGTGGCGTATGCTGGCCTAAACTTGCTATGATCCTCCTGCTTCAGTTTCCTGAGTGCTGGGAATTACAGGCGTGTGCTGCCACACCCTGGTTGACATGAACTATTTGTTTAATGTCTGACTTCTTAATAAACTGTCCATTCTATGAGGGCAGCAACTGGGCTTGTTTGTTGTACACTGGCTGCCCAGCATAAGGATTGACACATAATAAACGTTCGATAGAATTTTTTTTTTTTGTCTTTTGAGACAGGGTCTCACTGTGCAGTTCAGGCTGGCCTTGAGCTCACTTTGTAGCTCAGGCTCGTCTCAAACTCCCAACAATCCTCCTGCTTCAGCCTCTCGAGTGCTGAGATTACAGGCGTGCACCACCATCCCCGGCTCAGTAGAATTTTTAAATAGATTTGTCTCCTGCTGCTTCGTCTGCGCAGGCCTTGTGCCTTAGCACCCTAACTACTCTGTCATATCCCAGTAGGACATGCAACACCATGGCATCTCCCGCTTGGAATGTTTCCCAGCTCACCCTATTCTTGTCCAGGAAGTACTTCTGAAGTCTGGCTTCGTGAAACTATTGTGTACATCTTCTCCAGAATGGTCAGAGCTCTCTGAATCATTGGTAGCCTTGCACATGTCTGCAGACCTGGCTTATGTCCCAAATCACCTCCTGTACTTGAGCACTCTGATCTTGATACTTGGTGATGCCCAGGTTTGACGAAATACAGTATATTTTCAGCCAAACATGTGAAATCGCCTGTCACCAGGTGAAGGCCAGGAGAGCATTGGCATCTGGGACTCATATCCCTTCAGCTGAAGCTTCCACTGATTAGGAGAGAGGGACTCAGAAGCCAAATCATCAGCCATACCAGATTTGTGGCAGGACATAGTTTGAGTGACCCCGAGCAAGTGGATAGATTTGCTTACAGGCTTTTCCACTCAGGACTGATTGCAAAGAACCTGAATTCTCAATCAACTGCTCTCTTCAGGAGTGTCACCATCTGGACCAGGTGTGGTGGTCATGCAGCTGAACGTCCCCAATGGGCCCCAGCCCCCCCAGAGCCCGTCCGTGGTCCAGTGGAATCACTGTAAATATTATAGCATGGAGCAGCGGGCTCAGAAATCTGGAGACCTGTACAGTCCTGACAGCAACCCCCAGGTTAGTCCCCTTACCCAGTCTTATCTTGGCAAGGGAGGGACTGTATTCTTCTCGAGGAATATTCTTTGTCATTGATTGAACAGCCTCCTTTACATGTCTTTCCTTGAGCCTTTTGCAGAAGAATCAGAAGAGAACATCTTTTTTTCCTAAGGACCCTGATATGTAAGGTGGCAGAAGCAGTGTGTCCTAGAAATGTTCAGAGAATGTTTGAAGTGGAGAGGCTGAAGATGTAGCTCAGTGGTAGAGCAGTTGCCTGACAATATGCAGGGTGCGGTTCACCCCTAGTACTGTAAAACACATACACATACATGCGTTTGTGTGCATACATACAACTTAGTTAAGAACTAAGAAGGCAATTTGAAGGAACAGTTTGACTTTCGCAGAATTTACAAGAGAAACTTAATTCCTGAGAAAGGAGAATACGAAGCCAAGCTATGCAAATACGCAAAGAATGTTTAGTATTTATGTAATGTTGCTTCTCTCTCCTACAGGCCAACACACAAATGAGCAGCAGCCCTGTCACGTCTCCTACCCAGTCTCCAGCACCCTCTCCTGTCACCAGCCTCAGCAGTGTCTGCACAGGGCTCAGCCCCCTGCCTGTCCTCACACAGTTCCCCCGCCCTGGGGGTCCAGCACAGGGTATGGGGTTAAATTAGGGTCTGATGTTGTGGAATTCACCCTTCACCCTTCACTAGCTGGGAGTTCAGAGATCAGCAAGAGGCAGGAAGCAGTGTGGCTGATGTAGTTTTGGAAGCTAGCTCTTCCTTTAACATCCAAAGACACTTAATACCTCTCTAGTGCTGCCTTTACTTAATCTAGCTGGACCTGAAGGTACACACCTAAAATCTCAGCTACTTGGGAGGCTGAGGCAGGAGGATCACAAATTTGAGTCCAACTCGAGCAATTTAGAAAGACTGTGTTGCAAAATTAACGAGTTGGGGCACTAAGGATGTAGCTGAGTGTGAGGACCCTGGATTCAACCCCTAGTATTATGGAGGGGAAAAAAATCACCTTACTGCAGCCTTCCTTTATGCACCTAGTATACTCATCTATAAAAAGGAAGCATGGTGCACACCTGCAATGCCAGCACTCAGGAGACTGAGATAGGAGGATCGCCATGAGTTCAAGGCCAACCTGGGCCTCAGAGTAAATTTAAGGCCAGCCTGGACTACATAGCGAGACCCTGTCTTTTTTTTTTTTTTTTGCGATACTGGGGATCAAACTGAGGACCTTGCTCTTGCCAGGCAGGTGCTTATTCCACTGAGCTATATCCCCAGTGCCCCCTGCCCACTTTTCTTGAAACCCTGTCTCAAAAAAACAAAGTAACCTGGGGAAAAAGATGCTCCGTGGACTGTATAATTAACTAAGTAGAGTATAGGCCAACATCAGTACCTATCTGAGTGCTGGGTATGTGCAGGTGTGTCAGAACAGTATGGTTTTAAAGGAGGAAGCACTGGGCTTGGGGCAAAAGATTTGTGTACCAGTTTCACTTCCCCATGGACTAGCTTTCTGATGTTAAGCAAGTTGCTTAAACTTGGAACTATGTCTTAGTTCTCTAATCTGTAAAGTGGGGCTAACTGTTCATAAGATAGGAAGAGTCCTCTTGCCTGCTTTCTTCCTTGGGTATCACAAGCAATATAAAAATAAGATTATAATATGGTTTAAAAACTTCAAAATGTTCTAATATTGTAATATTTTATCAGTAGCCAGTAACACTTATGGTGCTAATATATCCCAAGTATTGCTGTAAGTGTTTTTCCTATCTTTTATTCATTAACCTTCCAAAAACACCAAAGAGAGAACACCCCAACACCCCATTCCCAGCAACAGAACCAGTATTTTAAGCTAGGCAATGTCTCCAAGTGTGTGCTTTTGTCTCCTGCCCTGTTTCCTCTCGTGTGACTCCCAGGAACCCTGGGTTGGCAGTAGAAAGATGACAGGATAGGTAGAAGGCATGCACAGGATCTGTGGGCTTCTTCTCTGGTCATTTCTTTCAGGTCTTCTGTCTAGAGTGGGCAGTGCCCTTCCTTTTTCAGTACGAGGGAATCTGATAATAGCCCTAGCTGTAAGATACAGCGATAAGCAAACAGCTTGAGGAAGAGAGACAACCCTTAAACCTGTCACACGGTCGTGCCTGTCATAGAAAAGTATGCTATCAAATCTTGATACCCGAAATCTGAAATAAAAGCGGAAATCTCCTAATAGTCATACCATGAAACTCAAGCTCCCAGAAAACCATATGCTCTTATTCCCTAGGAGATGGGCGCTATTCCCTCTTGGGCCAGCCATTACAGTACAACCTGTCCATCTGCCCTCCCTTACTCCACGGCCAGTCAGCATACATGGTGCACCAGGTAGGAGTGTCCACCACCAGCCTTAGGGCCATAAAGCAACCCCCCTACCCCCCACCCCACAACCTGGGCCTCTCTCTCTGAGCTACGTACTTCAGCCACCTGGGTGGACCTCCAGCCACAGGACGGATGAACCAAGGGGAGCTTTACCCCACTCCCATACTCATTACTCTCACCCTACCCCAGTGCCAAGACGGAAGGATTCTTCATTTCTCACTGGCCAGTCTGACTGCCTGATGGGGTGGGGTCCTCAGGGTTGGGTGCCCTTCAGTCCCCCAGGCAGACACTGGGACAGAGTCCAAGTCAGTGTTGTTTACGTGGAGTGAGAGTTGCCTTTCAAATGTTGAAGGGACAAAGTGGACTGAAGCACGGAAACCGGGGCAAGAGACAAGCACTTAAGTCGGCCTCCACGGACCTGGGGACAGCAGATGTCGGTGAGTGGCAGGACACCAGACCCCCAAGACAGGCGCTCAGCCCTTGCCCCTCATTTGCAGCCCAGGGTAGGCAGGAAAGCCACCTTAGGGAGGAACTGGTAAGGAAGTCTTTTGTGCTCAAGAGTAAGCAGAAGCTAGAATGTGAAGTACCATAGTTCCTGTTACCAAGCCACTCCAGGACCCAGGAAGGTCTCAGTAGTGATGGGAAGTAGCATCGTGACAGGTGTTGTTAGGACTTACTAACCAACAGTCTTCCGGGAGCCCTCCTGACCCTAATTTGGGACATCTGTGGGAGACCTCCTCTAGGGGATGATAGAAAATTAGGGCAGTAACTGTCCTACAGACCTTCCGTGCTAGGCAAATAAGGTCTACTGGAAGTATTCTGTCGGCATCAGTTTGCTGAACAGGGAAGGGAAGGGAAGCAGACCAGAAGGAGAATCCATGTGGTCTGACCTCTGCATGGCAGGGGAACAGTGGAACAAGCTTCAGATGGACCCTCTGACTTACTACAGACCATTAACAAAAGCCACATTCCTGTCACCACATTGACCTCTTGTGAGAGAACTAAGGTCCCCAGCTCATAAACCTGAAACATGATTCCCAGCCCCTTCTCATGCACATGTCTGGGATGGAAGAAGAGAAAGGTTCATGTTTCCCTCCTAGTGGTCCTCATCGGAGGCTGGATGGTAAGGAGTCCGGTTGCCTGGAGGAAGGGAGGGAAGGGCTGAGTGGGGAAAGTCGAGCTTTTGAGGACATTCTGTATACATGCGTGGTCAGCGAGATACCTCTCTGTTAGGTTCCTGTCCAGTCCTCTCACGACCATGTCCTCTCTCCTCCCCTTCCAGTCCTGGGGCGGGTGCTGGAGGTAACAGATCTCCCTGAGGGCATCACCCGTACCGAGGCGGACAAACTCTTCACTCAGCTCGCCATGTCCGGCGCCAAGATCCAGTGGCTCAAAGATGCTCAGGGGCTGCCTGGCGGGGGTGGTGGGGACAACAGTGGGACTGCCGAGAACGGCCGCCACTCGGACCTCGCTGCCTTGTACACCATCGTGGCTGTGTTCCCCAGCCCCCTGGCTGCCCAGAATGCCTCCCTTCGCCTCAACAACTCCGTGAGTCGCTTCAAACTTCGAGTGGCCAAAAAGAACTATGACCTGAGAATCCTGGAGCGAGCCAGCTCCCAATAAACAGAAGAGGGGATGGGACTGGCTGGGGCGGGGCGATAGGGCCGAGGTGGGGGTAAGGAGATGGACAAACTAAGCCCTCAGACCTCAGGGTGAAGAGGCGGGCTCTGACTGGCACGGGCCCTTGCACACTCCCCTGCAGGTGCCCCGTTCCTCCCCGGCTGCCCCTGCACTTCCCTCCCTTCCTGTTGTCTTCTGCCATTTTTTATCTTCCCCCATGAAATTAATTTCTTTTATAATTTTCGGCCAGTAGAATTGGGAATGTCCCACACTCCCTCTTCTATCACCACGCGAAGTTCCCTTTCCTTTTTTAGTCTTTATGAATATATTTATATGGACCGAATTAAGAAAAAATTTGATTTCCCCATTTTCTCACTTCCCTGATCTTGTCTCCTCAAACTCCACAGTTAAAACGGGATCCCCCACTCTCAGAACACTTGTATATTGTTTGTTTGAGGTTCGTGCCACAGTAACAGACACAGTATTTAATTGCACATACAGATGTTTGCTGGGTATATTCACTGTAAATTTTATTTAATCTGGTTTTTTTGTTTGGGGGCTTTGTGGGGGGAGGTTGGTTTTGTTTTTAAATATAAAAAAAAAACTGTCACTGGATGTCAGTCACTGATTGTCTGTTGCGGCCCTGATGTGGGTGGGGTTTGGAGGCCCTGGGTAGGTACAGCCCCGCAGTTGTTGGGGGGATTTGTCGTGGGTTGGGATGGCTTCCCCCAACATGTGTGCATATGTTTTCCTGATAGGACTCTTTCTGTCCTGACCTCTCCCTTGTACACAGTATGGTAGGCAAGTAAATCTCTGTGGGACCTCGGTCTGGGGCTTTCCCAGCGGTGCGTTTCCTTAAGCACATCACTTACTGCTGGGCCTCTGTGACCACAGCAGAGGTCCCTTCCAACCTGTTCCTTCTGTACTCATTTAGGACTCTCACGGCTGAGCTGGGGATAGGTAAGTAAAGTGCAGAACTGGGCTGAGGTGCCGGCCTCATTCCTATCCGTCTAAGCTTCTCAAAGTCCTTCAGGGCTGGAGACCTTGTATTTTCAATTCTAAAGCTAGAGGATTGCGTTCCACTTGGCAGAAACGGAAATGGATGTTTCTCACCGTAAAAGCTGCATCGATTGAAGTTGCAGTGCTGAGATGCCGTAGTACCCAGGCAAGCTCAGCAGTCCATGTCCTATGGCTGAAGACTGGTGAAGAGCAGAATTCCCTGTCTGCAAGACCAAGACTCTCTTCTCTCTGGGGACTCCTGAGGCGCCTTTGTTGCCACAGTCTGTCAGAGCAGGGCTGCGACAGAGCTCCAAACCTAGACCCCTCCGGCAGCTCTTTTCAATCGCACCACCCCCGCAAAGAGAACCGAGAAGTGAAAGTGCGTGACAAAGCGTGCGACCCTGCGGACTCTTGGATCTGGGTGGCTGTGTCACTAGTCAGGCTGCCCGAGAGTGGTCGGACCCAGCCTCCAGTGTAGTGCCTGATTTCCCACCGCTAGACAGGAGGAGGCAGCACTGTGGTACCCACGCATGCTGCTCTTCTCCAAGATCTCCTTCAGCCCCAACCCAGACAGTGGAAGAAGCTGTATCCCTGGGAGATGGGAGTACTGGTGAGCTCTTTGGCCTTTCAGTTTATATAGGGGGGTATCCGAGGTGGCAGATGGAATCAGGGAGTCAGCACAGTTTAGGAAATTTGAGAGTTGGCCATCTTGCCTTCAAGGGTTTGCAGTTCTTTGTTGATGGCTATAGTGGCACATGCTTGTAATCTCAACACTCTGGAAGGCTGAGGCAGGGGGATCACAGATGGAAGCCTAACTGGGCAATTCAGCAACTTAATAAGAACCTGTCTCAATAAAAAAAGGGGAGATTTAGTTTAGTGCAAAGTCCTTGTCTTCAATCCCCACTACCACAAAGAGGAGGGGGGAGTTCGCCGTTCTTAGGGGGAAGAGGACATTGTGTACAGATGATAGAAACTTGTTGAAGGAAGTGATAATTTTTTGTCCCCAGCTCACCAAACCATCTGCCTGGCGGCTAAGCCCTCACTCTGTGGGCCCCCCCGATGGAAGTCCTCGCCTATCTCTTTAGTAGCTCTTACACTTCCCTCCGTCTTGTGGCCCATTGTAGAGGAACAGGGTGGAGCTGGGAGGGGTGTGTGCAGAGCAAGGCAGCGCTACAGACCCTTCATTTCCTTACAGGCTAGCACATCGCCCTCTGCCTGTCTCAGACAGGAAGGCAGCCTAGTGTGGCTGGTGGGAGGCCCAGAAAAGTAAAATGACCCTCTTCTCAGTGATTTTCAGACCTCTCCTACCCTAAAGGCTTGAAGCTGGGTCAGAGCTTGAGCACAGATCTGTAAACGCAGGGCCACTAAAAAAACTGGCTCTGACGGTAAGTCTAGACCCTAAAGTAGGCCTAGGAGGTGTGTGAACCTCGCGGAAGGGTGTGGGCAAATCTGCATCTCATTCATCTTGACTTCACCCTCCTCTGAACTCCCCTCAGAGGAGTGTGTGGCGTGAACAGGAACAGCGCCTCCCTGACTGTCCAGTGCTAATCGCAGATGAACAATCAAAAAAGAGCAGCTCAGGGTATGGGAGGAGTTAGGGTCCGGCCCTGCCCTAGACCTCCCCGTGTCCAATTTCTCCATGTCAGCTGGGTTGTTCAGCTGTCCACTGTCCTCCAGCCCTGTCATTTCAGCTCTGACACCAAGCCGAGAGGCTAAGAGGCCTACAGGTACCGTCTGGGTAGCTGGTGTGAGTAGAAGGGTACTGGGGGGGCTCAGCCCCCAAGCAGGAAGACCAGTCTCCCCAGTGCCATCATCCAGGCCTCACACCCTCCTTGCACAGACCGGACTGATTTAGGGAACCCAAATGTAAGTTGCTTCCTCATCCTCTCTGCACTTCCAGGACTGCACCCCCGCTTTCCTAATCCATAGTTTCTTCAGCGTCTT
Organism: Dinomys branickii; assembly: GCA_004027595.1. Lineage (NCBI taxonomy): Eukaryota > Metazoa > Chordata > Mammalia > Rodentia > Dinomyidae > Dinomys > Dinomys branickii. The sequence goes on along the minus strand of PVLD010003488.1, from coordinate 93,945 downwards.
CTTTTCACTCCCTGTCTGTGAGTAGTTGGGGTTTTAGAAGTGAAATTGTTTTTCTACTCCTGGAAAAGCTCGGGGTGGGGGTGGGGGTGGGGTCCAGGGAACAGAATAGTAAGAGAAGGAAAGGCTCATGTTACTCTGAAAATAGCTGAGGCCTGTGGCAGGATGGGACACAACTGTGCACAGGCCTCTGGGCTGCAAAGAGAAGAGAAAGTCCCCACCTACCCCTCCATGCATGCCCTCGAGGACACACAGAAACCTCTAGAATAGGGGGGTGAGAAGGTTTGCATCGTGTCTTTACTACCTGTGAGCACCTATAGGAAATCCCTATCCTGGGCATCCTGGAGGGCACTGTTGGGGCTGCCCCTGGGGGTGGGAGGATGGGCATCCACTTGAAGAATTTCTTGGAAAACTCGTCTGTCCCTTGGGCTCTCCTCTGGACCTCCACGGAATCCATGGGTTGGTAGAACGATCATAAGTCCTACCTAGCGAAGGATCTCCCTCTAACCACATTTCTCCCCTAGTCTTCCTCTCAAAGACCACCGTATTGCCAGGGACAGGAACACAGGATGGAAGAATGGTAGTCAGGCCTTAGATTTCACAGTAGAGCCCAACCCCTTACAGGATGACAGAAAAGGAGGTGCTGGAGGCTCCCAGGCCCTCCCTGCCAGCAGAGACTCCGCAAAGTGGGGTGAGTCTGGGCCTCTGACCACAGGGTGCAGGGGGAGGGGACATTTAAGAGAAGTGCTTGAACTGACCCGCTTCCATGCCTCATACTCCGTTTGTTAGCCAGCAGCTGCAGCGCCTAATCCCCTGACCCTGTGGTGCGTGGCTTGCTCCAAGTAGAAAAGTCCCGTAGCTTTAGCTCCACCTACTTTAGGGAGGGTGACAGTCCTCCTAACACCGGATTTCCCTTCCTCCCTCCCTCAGCTACAGCGACTAAAGCAGTTATTCAGGAAGGGGTCTCCGGAAACAAAAGAGATGGAACTTCCCCCAGAGCCCCAGGCCAATGGTGAGGCAGTAGGAGCCGGGGGAGGGCCCATCTACTATATTTATGAGGAAGAGGAGGAGGAAGAGGAGGAGGAGGAGCCACCCCCAGAACCTCCTAAGCTTGTCAATGATAAGCCCCACAAATTCAAAGATCATTTCTTCAAGAAGCCGAAGTTCTGTGACGTCTGTGCCCGGATGATTGTGCGTGAGTCCTGAAGGGAAGTGGAGAATGTGCCGCTAAAGCAGCAGGGCTGGGGAACCGGGTTTAAGAGGAATGTTTGTCTGTAGGAGATGGATGGGCAAGGTTCAGCTTATGGAAATACTGTTCACTATTGAGAGAGGACAGTCCTGGGAAATTGCAGCCCAGAGCAAGCGTGCCCGCAGTGGTACAGAGGGCAAGGGCACGTCAGAGCCTTACCCAACTATTCTCCTCCCCCAAGTCAATAACAAATTCGGGCTCCGCTGTAAGAACTGCAAAACCAACATCCATGAACACTGTCAGTCCTATGTGGAGATGCAGAGATGCTTTGGCAAGATCGTGAGTAGCCTGGGAGCAAGAACGTAGACGGGAGGGCCATGTGTTGCCAGCTGCCCCCTTGCCTGTCCCTCAGGTGATCCTCCACCTTTCACTGCTCTTTCTCACCAATCTCTTCCTCAGAATGGGTTAGCGCAGTGCACAAATTGGGGTGCTGGGCCCTACCATGCTCCCTCTAACACTTCTGCCTGTCCTGTCCTACAGCCACCTGGTTTCCGTCGGGCCTATAGCTCCCCTCTCTACAGCAACCAGCAGTACGCTTGTGTCAAAGATCTCTGTAAGTGCCCTGTGTGGGACCTAAAGGAGTGGTTGCAGGCCTCAGACATGAGTTCACATCATGTCTGGCTTTGGCAGCCCAACTGTGAAACAGAAGCCTTCTAATTTCCATAGTTTTTCCTCATAGCCATTTTGGGTACAGTCAGTATTGTCGTTTTATAGCTGAAGGAAATAACATTTACCTGGGGCTGCATATAGCTGACAGAATCAAGACTGAAACCTTAATCAATTAGCTTCAAAATATGTGTTTTTCACATTAAAGACCATTTTTAATCAAGAACAAGGGTTCTAACCAGGCATGGTGACACGTGCCTGTAATCCCAGCACTTGGGAGGCTGAGGCAGGAGGACTGTTGCAAATTCGAGGCCAGCATGGGCTGCAAAGTGAGCTCAAGGCCAGCCTGAACTGCATAGCGAGACCTTGTCTCAAAAAAAAGCCATGAGGATTCTAGACGGTCTTCATCCATGTTACAGACACTTGACAGATTGAGGGGCAGACCAAGGCTGTGGACACCATGGGAAAGTTCCTAACTTGGCAACCGTGGAAAGCATATTCATTGACAATTTGCTCAAGCCAACACTTACACGGAGAGGCCAACTTCGTGAGGAACATGAGTGAACAGACTCTGCTGGTGATAGCTCCCCAGCTTGCACATACAACTCAGCAAAACAGAAGCCAGCAGCTAAGAGACCATTCTCCTTTAATAGAGATTCCTGGTCTGTCCCCAACCCCTGAGAGACTTGCCAAGGTTGTATTCCAACACATGTAATGGTCTGCCTAGGAGTTCTGCCAAATATCACAATGGTATTTAATTTGGTTTTGAGTTTTGTTCTTTTTTTTTTTTTTTTTTTTTTTTTTTTGGTCTTTTTGAGTCAGAGTCTCACTATATAGCTCAGGCTGGCCTTGAACTTGAGGCAATCCTCCTGATTCAGCCTCCCAAATGCTGGGATTACAGGCATGCACCACCATGCCCAGCAACACAATAGTGTTTTAAAGCCCTTTTTAGATTGGTAACCTAGGTATTACCCAGTGTACTGTTCCCTAATCCTTCCTTCACCCCCACCTCACCCACATACACACACACTTCTGAGTATCTGCTCAACCCATCTCTCCCTTCTTGAGGTCTCTCTCTCCAGTCTTCTCTCTGTGACATAAGTAATGTCTTGTTTCTCCTCCCGTTCCCTAGCTGCTGCCAATCGAAATGACCCTGTGTTTGAAACCTTACGTACTGGGGTGATCATGGCAAACAAGGAACGGAAGAAGGGACAGGCAGATAAGAAAAATGTGAGCACTGTACCTCCTCCCCACCGACCACGCCCAGGGATTCCATGAGGCAGGTTATTTCTCCTTCGGAAAACTGACAGATGCTATGGTTCTTCTTCCCCACGAAATAGCATATCACCCAATAGGCTTATCTCCACATGTAATGTTAGAGGGCTCTTTGGACCTACTACAGCTCACCACGGGCCTCAGGTTGAGAACTCCTAGGCACACCATTACACGTGCTGCCCTCTACGCCCTTCTGAGACGGTCAGGTTAACCACCACTGAAGGCTAGGCCTCAGGCCCTTGGCTGTGCTGCATGGGAGAGGCAAGAGTTGTGTTTTGGATTTGGAGGAGAGAATTTGGTGTTTTTGTTTTGTTGGTCTTTTTGAGACAGGGTCTCGCTATGCAGTCAGGCCAGCCTTGAGCTCACTTTGTAGCCCAGGCTGGTCTTGAACTCGCGATGATCCTCCTACCTCAGCCTCCCAAGTGCTGGGATTACAGATGTGCACCACCATGCCCAGCAGGACTGGAAATTAGAAAAGAAAAGCCAGAAAGGGTATGTCCGCTGTCCTCAGATATTTAGGAGGGCCATATCTGTTACACATTTATAGCTCCAGAGGGCCAATCAGAATCGATGATTAGAGATTGCAGGGAGACCAACATAGATAGGCCTTTTTGTCTTTTTGAAGGGTCTCCCTATGCAGCTCAGGCTGGCCTTGAGCTCACTTTGTAGCCCAGGCTGATCTCAAACTCTCAAGGATCCTCATGCCTCAGCCTTCCCAGTGCTGGGATTACAGGTGTGCACCTCCACGCCGGACTTTGACAAAGGCTTAATATAAGGGATTACTCCCAAATCGCATAGGGTTACTTTGTGGTGCTAGAGAGCAAACATATGGCCTTGCTTGTGCTAGGCAAGCATGCTAGCACTGAGCTAATCCCCAACTCCATGGGTTACTCTGTGAGGTGGTACCGTCCCGTCATTATTACAGTCCAGCATAATGTAGATCACTTAACCTGCCAGCATGTTTCAGAGGAAGTCTCTGCACTAGGACTAAATGTTTTCCCCAGGTCTCCTTGCACCCTGAGACCCTATGATTTCTGTAGTTCTCTGGTCTGACTGGAGAGCCAGGAAAAGCACGTTCCCAAGACAGTATCACCCTAACTCTAATGCCCCTCTAGCCTCTAGCAGCCATGATGGAGGAGGAGCCAGAGTCAGCCAAGCCAGAGGAAGGCAAAGCTGAGGACGGTGAGTGTCACCCGCCTTCATCCTCGAAGATGAAGCAGGGTGGGGGGCCCAGCTGAGGCGGGGCGTGGAGCGGGCAACAGCCAGGGTCTGGAGGTGAAGGAGGCCCTCCAGCACAAGGGCGAGAGAGCCAGGGCCGCTCTCCCAGAAGCAGAGTCAGTGTGTCCCTGTTCCCATCTCAGGAAACCCCGAAGGGAACAAGAAGGCCGAGAAGAAGACCCCTGATGACAAAGTGAGAACCCTTCCTCCATGCAAGGACCCCAGTCCTCTCCCCAGCCCAGGTCTGACGCCAATGACCGCCTCAGCCAAAGCTCCCACCGCTCTCCTTCGCCTCACACCGTGCGCAGCCCCCTCAGCTCGGGACCTGGGAGAGAGCGGGGTGCGGCAGTGCCTGGAGTGGGCCCTCGCGTGGGCAGGGGCGCGCCGAGGCTCACCGCCCGCTCTCCCCCAGCACAAGCAGCCTGGCTTCCAGCAGTCTCATTACTTTGTGGCTCTGTACCGGTTCAAAGCCCTGGAGAAGGACGACCTGGATTTCCCGTGAGAGGCCATGAGAGCAGGGGGAGTGAAGGGGACGAGCGGGGCCTCCTGCTGAAAGGGGAGGGGGGAACCCCAAGCTTGGAGCATATGGGGCCGGCCGGGGCACAGCCGGGGACTGGTACGTGACCGAGCGCCCTACCTCCCTGTCCCAGGCCTGGGGAGAAGATCACGGTCATTGACGACTCCAATGAGGAGTGGTGGCGGGTAAGAGGAGTGGCGGGGCTAGGGCCGTCGTGGGCGGAGCCTAGGACCTGAGAGTGAGGTGGATTCTCCCCACTTCCCTAGGGGAAGATTGGGGAGAAGGTCGGGTTTTTCCCACCGAACTTCATCATTCGGGTCCGGGCCGGAGAACGCGTGCACCGCGTAACAAGATCCTTCGTGGGCAACCGCGAGATAGGGCAGATCACGCTCAAGAAGGACCAGGTAGCTCTGGTGCCCCAACACAAACCGAGACCCAGGCTTCTGTGCTGCGCCGCTTGGAGGTTCTAACCCACTAATGAGGCTAGGCGCGCCTCTCACCTCAGCCCCCACTGCTCCCCTGACTTTCCCTGAGCCTCCCTACTCCCTGAGCCTGCAGGCTCAGATCAGGGGTAGTGAACCCATGGCACCTGTGCCTCCCCGGGCACGTGGAGCCTTCACTGTGGACTCAACAGCCGAATCATCCCAGCAGCCGAACGGCGGAAAAGAGTTGTTTTTCCTAAAGTAAAATCTAAATATTTAGGTTTAATCGCAGCGTCAGCACTTTACGATGACTAGGTGGGTTTGGGGTTGCTGTGTGGGCACTCGTCTCTGAAAGGTTCGCCATCGCTGCCCTAGATCGTGGTGCAGAAAGGAGACGAAACTGGCGGCTACGTCAAGGTCTACACCGGCCGCAAGGTGGGGCTGTTCCCCACCGACTTTCTGGAGGAGATTTAGGCTGCGGTGCCTGCAGGCAGGAGACACCCCATCCCCCGCGCTGGGCCGGCCCAGTGGAGGTGAGGGGAGAGGGGCGAAGGCGACTTGGCTGCTGCCTGGGGAAGGCCCGCCGCTGCAGGACGGATCTTCCGGGAAGGACTGGTTCCCGCCTCCCGCTCCCGGCCTAGGGCCTGGATACCTGGTGCCCAGAGCAGCCTTGCTCCGAAACCCTGCGAGCCCAGCCTGCAAGAGCAGGAAAAAGAACGTTTCTTCAGCAAGAGGCGCCCAAGGGTGTCTCGGGGACGAACTATGGAACGTTGCAAATTTATTAAAGTTTTGACAAAAGTATTAAAAGTTTGTTCTTTCGCTGGGGACCAGGAGAAAGCTCTGCCCTGGGGGAGTGAAGAATGCGTCCCCGTTCATCGTCCTGTGATCGGGTGACCAAGGCACGCCTGGTTCCCCGGTTGCATCCGTCAGGCGAGCGCTCTGCTAGCGGAGAAGAAAGTCGAACCGGACTGGAGTCCACATCCTTCTGCCCCCTGCGCCTGGGAGCAGGATCCCGGAACCGGGTGGATCCCCCAGGCTCCTGGCTCTTTAGCGGTGGGCCGACCCTTTCGGCTCGGAACTTGGCTCAGCGCCCAGCTGGGCCGCCAGGAGGCGGTGCAAGATCTCAGTTGGAGATCGAGGAATGGGCAGGGGCGGGCGGGGGATGGATAAGGGGAGAGAACTGGAGACACCAAGCCCGAGACCCTAGGCCTGGGAAGGGGTTGGGTTGCGTGCCGTCTCCATGGCAACATTTCCTCAAGCCCTTGGGGAACAGAGCTAGCGAGGCCAGGGGCGGGGGTTAGCCCCTCCCGCGAGGCCCTGGCCCCAGCCCTTTCCGACAGGTACCGAGTGAGAGGACGCGGGGCAGACAGCTAGCCGGCTTTGGCAGAGACCCCCTGCGGCGCGCCGTATGTAAATGATATTTGCATATGCAAATATGCAAATACGCCGGCCCTGGTCAGGGTGGCAGGTGGCGAGGAGCAGGAAGGTATGGGGAAGGGAGCAGAAGGAGACGAGGAGTTTGGGGACCTGGGAGCAGACCAGTGAGAGAGCCTGGGGTGGTCGCTGGAGTGGGGCAGGCAGAGGGTCTTGAGTTTGACGACGGGTGGGGGAGGGTCAGCCTGGCCAGCCAGGAGCTGTTCTTCCTGCCTCTCCGTTGTCTGCCAGGACTGAGGTTGGCACCACCTAGCAAGGTTGGCAGCAGGAGCCCGGGCACCATCTGCTGTTGGCGGGGGGGAGGGCAGAGGCTCAGCTGGGCTGGGGAAGAGGAGGGCCCGGGACAGGCGCGCTCCCCCGCCCCTTCCTCACAGAAGGCTGAGGTGTGAAAGGGGGGCAGGGAAGCACGCAGGAACACTCGTGCGGTTCCCGTTCCCTTTGCCCTTGACTGTCCCAAACGCCTGGGGCGTTAGCGGGGTCACCCAGGAAGAGTCAGGCAGCTGCCCTTTAATCACGTGCACACATCCCAGTCGCGCAGGTCAACATTTGCCCCCGTTTTTCCTCTGGATCCACCGACCATGAGGACAGCTGAGGGCTCGGATTGCTCCCATTCATCAAGTGATCTGAAGAACTCAAAACTGGAGGCCCCTCCCCAAGACCTTGGAGACCCCCCCCACAGTGCTGAAACAAAACCAATTTACTGGCTCATTGGGCGGCGACGCTGGGGTGGGGGTGTCGAGGAGCAGGGAGAGCGGCTGTTCTTCCCTTACACTCGGGGGCGCCCCTCCCTCGCCTTACCCAGCCGGCAGCTGTCCCTAATTAGAGCGGCGGTTTAATTGGATTTATCAGCAGTTAATAGGAAATTAAGCAAAAGGCCCGAGAGAAGAGGGGCGGGAGGAACGGGGAGACGGGCTGTGCTGAGCTCAGAGGAGGGGTGCCGGGGCTCCAGCGGTGGGGCACAGGGCGCAGTGTCCATGATGGAGCCCCATGATCATGCCCTTCCCCTCAGAACGCTTCAAGCCAGTGGAGCCCTGGCCCTTGGACCGGGAAGCAAATCCCAAGAGATGGCCTCAGGCATGACAGCGACCTTATGTGAGTCCCCACTTCCTCCCACTCCCACAAGCAGCCGCCTGGGTGATGGATGATGCAGCTGCACACCACAAAGGTCATAAGTCTGGGCCAAGGAGCACACTGAATTGCAAATAGATCAGAGAAAAGGCTGGGGTACTGGGGTGCAGGACTCAGCTTGAATCCCAGCCCTCTCCATAGTCCATTCCGCTCTTTTAAAAAAAAAAATGGGTGGGTGTGTTGGCCCATGCCTGTGCTCCCAACACCTCCCCTGCGGAGGCTGAAGCAGGAGGAGGGAGAGTTTGAGGCCAGCCTGGACCACACTGGCTGAAAAAAAAGAAAAAAAATCTTTTTGAGGTCAGAAGATTGAGCAGCATGGGAAATGAGGTGGGGTACCGAGCAGGCCAGGGGAGGATCCTGGGAATTTCTCAGCGGCCAATGCCGCCAGTGTGCCACCCCCTTGGCTCCCTCTCCCCCAAACGGTTCAAGCTGGAGCCCCAGCAGCCCTGGAATTGCTGCTCCAACAGCTCAAGGTCTATACCACCTGCCCTGAGGACCAAGGCAGGGAGCCTGCAGGCAATCAAGGGAGACCACAGGCCTCTGAGTCCACAGCCCCAGGCACCTCCACCACCCGTCACACTGCTAGGCTAACAAGGCCTACTCAGGGAGCCCTGGTGACCTCTTGTCACTCCTGGAGGGTGCAGATGGCAGACCTTGACTATGAGCGGGTGGGAGGCGAAACGGGTGTGTCCACCGAGGATCTGTACCCCTCATGTGCGGGCGTGCTGTGCTCTGGAGAGTGGGGGGTGTCTGAGCCCCAGGAGTACGTCTGTCTTTGCCCTTACCATGTATCTGTGCTCCTGAACCTGTCGGCATAGTTGGGGTTCGTCCCCTTGTCACCCACACTCATCTCTGATTTCTGTCTAAGCTCGAGGATGTCTAGGCGTCTGGATGTTCATATGGCTTTGGCGTGTCTAGGCGTCTGTGCGCCGCTCATGCCTGGGTGTGCCCAGGTTCGGGCGTCTCCAAGCGTCTGCCTCCAGGACTGTATGCGTGAAAATCCAGAGGAGCTACCGGTGAGTGTGCGTGGCTCTGGCGTCTCTGCCTGCAGGTGTGTGTGTCTCGGTGACAGTGCGTGGGTGTGTGCCTGGGTGTGAGCCGCACAGCGGTGTGTACCCGAATGACAGCGTGACGCGCGCGCATGTGTGTGTGTGTGTGTGCGTGCGCGCGCGCGCGCACTCCAGCGGGAGCGTCTGGGTGAGTCCCCGCCGCCTCCCTCCCCTCCCTATTTCTATTCCTCTCTCCTCTCCCGGCCGGCTCGCCTGCGCCCTCCGCATCATCTCCATCCATTATTGAAGAAACAGCCGCGTCCGCTCCAATCACATCAACACCCCTGCTCCCTCCCGTTCCCCTCGCCCATGGCCCCTCTGGGCGCTGGGGAGGGGGAAGCCCAGGCTCAGCTGGGGCGCCAGGCGGGAGCAGACTCGACCCTGTGCCCCGAGCTGGGCCAGGCACCGGGACACCGGGGTCCCTGGCGGAGAGCACTTTGCATAAACAGATGGCGCGGGCGTCTTTGTCTCGCCCGCTTGCTCCCTTGCTCACTTGCTCGCTCGCTCGCGCTGCGAGGCTCCCAGCTCCCCTTCAGTCTGGCTGATGCAATCATGGTCATCTCAGAGTCTCGCACCCGGGGCCCTTACTAGTGGCGGAGGTGTCAGAGGCCCAGGGCTCCTGAGCAGATACTGGGCACTGTGACTTCCCTCCCCCACACACCCGCTTCGCACCCCACAGCTGCGGCGGCGGGAAGACCGAGGCGGTGCTGAGGTGACGGGCGTGCGGAGGTGACCGGGAGCGGGCCCCTGACAGCGCCACGCGGTGTCCCTGGGCTGTGCAGTTGGACAGGTGCAGCCCCCAGGGGCAGCACGCCCGAGCGCGGGCCTAGAGCTGGAGGATGAGGGGTGAGCGGTAGGGGGAGACAGAGAAAGGAGTTTCCAAAGACAGAGAGGGAGACAGCCGGAGGGAGACGGAGAGACAGACCCCACGCCGGACAAAGCAAGGCAGAGACAGCAGACAGAGACGACGCTGACAGAACAAGACACAGACACACCTAAGGAGCCAGAGCCCGAAGAAAGGGCGCAAGAGGGGCAGCCAGAGGCTAGGGCGGGCTGGGGCAGCGGGCGGAGGGCCGGCGCGGACCTTCAGCCTCAAAGCGGTGGTGGAGCCGCAGGCGCCGGGCCGTGGACATCAGCCTGAGCCCGAGGTGATGCCCACAGCCCGCAAGGCGGAGTCTTCCGCGTCGCCTCTTCACCTTCTGCCCCCACTCACACCAGAAGGGTGAAGGCCGAGGGATCATTGCCACGGTGGCCGCAGTAGCCAGAGAGCCGGCGGGCGGGACCTATACACCAGGAGCGGACTTACCTGGCGGAATGCTGGGAGTGCAGGGCCGACGCTTCCCGACAGGGGGAGCCCAAGGCCCCTTCCCGAGTTTAGGTGTCACTCGGCCTCCAGGGGGCGCCCGCGCCCACGTCCCTTGAGGCCACCGCTTGCGTCAGCGAGTCAGGTTGCGTTTGGCTGCGTGACCACGTCCAGCATGAGTATCCCGGTGCAGTTTAGAGTGCACAGTGCGGTCCCGGCGGGACCCCTGGCCACGCGTAATCCGCGGCTCGTGACACCGGCCATTCCTTAATCATTGTGGGAGGAAAGTCCAGAGAAGGGAGAAATGGGATCCAGAACCCAGCGAGGGCTGTGTTCCAGTTGGGCCCCAGAGACCAAGGTCCAGGGATGGGAACCAAAGAGGGAAGGGAACTTAGAAGCAGAATGGCAAAATCTTGGGTCTGAAGCTGGTAAGGGGTCAAGAAATCGCAGAGAGGATGGATCAGAACAGGGTGATGCCAGAGATCAGAGAGCAGGCCTCGCGCCCAAGCCGGGAGGAGGGGGAGCACGCGGTTCTGGGAAAGAAGCACCGCGGAAGATCTGGGTCGTGCCAGGCGCAGTTCACAGAACCAGTAGCAGGGGCGGAGAGGAGGGAGCGAGGGGCGCCCAGGGCAGAGCGGCTCGGCTCGAGGACCAGGCATCCCTCCGGGCCCTGGCTCCGCAGCTGTGCCACTGGTGCCAGATGTGCAGCCCAGCTGGGCGCCTGCTCACGCTCCCAGCTCCGGGATTGATTTTAGTACCAGAGACGTGAAGGTTGGGGGCACGGCGACAGGACACCCCCTCATCACCCAGCCCTGGAGGTGCAGGCGCTCAGGCAGGCCTGTGTGCTGCTTGAAGCTCTGACATCCCGTCAGCCCCCCTCCTCCTCCTCCCCACACGCGCAGCGCAGCGAGTCTCTGTCTCTTTGTTCTCGCCCGTGTCTCTGACACTTTATCTCATTATCCGCCGGAGGGAGGCGGAGAGCCGGGGACCCCGCAGCCTAATTACAGCCGGCTTGTCAGCGCGAGGGGCGGGGGAGGTAACAGTGTGCAAGAAAAGGAGGGGGCCCCAGGAGTGGCCTTCTCCCTCTCTGTACCCCGAGGGGCCCTGCAGCGGGTGCATAGTTCACCCCTGCCGGTAGGCCATAGGCTGGGCTCTGGAGGACTCAGGGCAGAGGCGGGAGGAGTGATGGAGATTAAGCGTGGAAAAGGGGACAAGTCTGGGCTCCTGCGTCTCCAAGACCCTGCTTGCCAAAGATGAGGGTGGCAGGGAGCCTTCCCACCCTGGCAGCCCAGCGTACACCTGAACCAGAAGAAGAACTAGGCAATAGCTCCCCAGTTCTGTCTCTGCAGGTTTCTCTTTCCTATCTGACTGTTCCTTCGCTCGGTTCTCTGCCCTGCTTCCACAGCTAGAGGTACAGAGTGGCTTCGAAGGGGGACCCCACTGCACTCCTACTCCAAGCAGGCAAGTGCAGTCAAGCCTCTTAAGCCCCCAAACGCCCACAACTCCCATCCTGGTCAGATACATCTGGTTTCTCCAGCCTCCAATCACTATTCCTCCAGGCCCAGCACAGTTTGGAGAAACCATGGTGGACTCACAAAACCAGGGTTCTCAGGACCTTGTAGCTCCTGGGTGGCTGTCAGGGTGTCAGAAAGAGGCTGCAGTTGCTCTCTCCGCCCCCAGACTCCCCTCTGCCCACTCCTTACAGGCGCATTGTGCTAGAGCTCTATCTGCTTCCCTGTCCTGATCTGGATTCCCCTTCAGTCTTTGGGCCCCTGAGTCCCCTCCCTCAGACACCCAAAGCCTCAAATTTGATGAAGTTGCACGGACCAGGGTGCAGGCATCTGGAGGACAGAGCTGGGGAGCAGAAATCTCCAGCTTCCCCAAACAGTTTCTTTGCTTCTGGCCTGGAATTGCAAGGAAGCAAACTGAGTGGGGTAGGGTGAGTCTGTAGAGGCGGGCTGGACTAGGCTGGGCTAGGCTGGGCTAGGCTGACCCCTCCCCAGTGGGGGGCGGGATCCCCGGAGGAGGACTGGAGCAGAGGCTGCCGAGAGGACCAGGCACTGGGAAGGAGATATGGCAGGAGGCAGCCTAGGGGCCCGCTTCTATCGGCAGATCAAAAAACATCCTGGGGTGAGTGGAGTGGCTGGGATTCTGACTCCTAACTTTCTGGTGCCCCGTCCCCAAGTCCCCAAGTCCCCTAGAGCCCTGCCCCCGTCCAGGTCCAGTTCCCTCAAGGCTCTCAGTGTCCTCAGGGACCCTTCAAGCTATTCCTTCAATGCGTCCCATATCCCTGGATCTAGGATTGCTGTGGGGTAAGGGAGACCAGGAATGTGAGACTGTGGTTGTGGGAGGTTCCAGGTCCCCTTTTCCTGGAGGAGGGAGAGCTAGACCTTGGGTGGAAGCGGGGCAAGCAAGGAAGCTGGCAGAGAGCGAGTGGGAACTGGGCAGAGGGGGCCTGGCCCTGAAAATGCCCTCCGGCTTCCCCTACAGCTCATCCCAATGATCAGCTTCATCGGCCTCGGCATGGGCAGTGCTGCGCTTTACTTGCTGCGGCTTGCCCTGCGCAGCCCCGACGTCTGGTAAAGGCTGGGCTTGGAGTGAAGGCGGGGGTCCTGTGTGGGGCAAAGTGGGGAGCAAAGGGATGGACCTTCGGAATGGCGGGAATGGGTGGTCCTGGCAGGGATCCCCAGGCTGTGCACCTCCCATAGCACCATCTGACACCTCAGGGCTGGGTCTGACTCCTGCCTGGGAGACACCTCTTTTTCCCCTTGGGCCAAACTAGCCACTCTCTTTTCTGGTGGCTGGTGACTTCCTGGGTTCTGGGTCTTGGAACCCACACAGCTCCTACCCTCGTTGCTATGGCGACACAGCTCTGCCTGCTGCTTCAGGCTTTTGCGTACCTCTTCTCCTTGCAGTAGTACTGGGGTGTGGCTGGGTAAACTGAGGGGGTGCCCTTGGGGCCCCCAGGTGACACCTGAAACTTTACATTCTGCTGGAGGCTGCGTGGGGGGTGCATAAGGACGAGGATCCTTTGCAAACAGAGCTCCCACCCACCTTGCCGGAATTTACCGAAATTCCTACCCACTGGGCTCTCTGCTGGGTTCCCTGGGCTCTGCTTTGCGGGGTTAACCTAGGGTGGCAGTGAGCGAGCAGGAGGGAGTTCCTAGGCTGGATTGTCATTCTGTCACCAGGCGCCACACTGACAATGGTGACAAGCCTCTTGTCTCTCTTGTCAGCGTGGCTAACATGCTCCCGCTCCATCTGCCTCTAGGAAATGGGACCTCCGCAGAGTAGGAGACGGGGTGGAGGTGCTAGGCTGGGGACAGACAGCCTGCCTGGGAGGACCGCCTTCAGCTGGAGTCCTGGCCTCCAGATGAGACGCTAACCTTCCCTTCTCCTCCGCAGCTGGGACCGGAAGAACAACCCGGAACCCTGGAATCGCTTGAGCCCCACTGACCAATATAAGGTACATCCTGGCAGTGCTGGGCTGCCTCCCCTTCCACTAATCTTGGTCTGCAGACCGACTCCTCCCACACAGAGTGAAGAGGGTTTGCAACCTTTGTTTCCCTCTCCCCCAGTTCCTGGCAGTTTCTACTGATTATAAGAAGCTGAAGAAGGACCGGCCAGACTTCTAAACCAGGCTGGGCTGCTAGTTCGATGTACACCAACCTCACTTCTTCCACTGCCCGCTCCCAGACCGCAGGGCGTCTGCCCAGCCGCCTCGTCCAGTGCTTGCTTACCCGGGCTGGGTTCCCACGAGGGGGGGCAGCTCCACCCCACCCTCCTCCCTCCATCCCAGCGGAAGCAACTCTGACCCTTGAGTTCAGTCCCGTGGGGGGAGTCAGGCCAGCCAGCAGCTGCTGGGTCCTCAGCGCAAGAGACCCAAACCAGCTCCCCTACCCAGTTCCCTCGTTTGCAGGGTGTGGCACAGGGTACGTGTTGCGCGTGGCCTACGTGAGCCAGCAGCAAGCAGCAGCCTCCAAGTGCCAAGTGACGACGTGGCCAGCCCCACGTCTGCCTGAGCTCGGAAGGTGCTGGGCCTGGGGCAGCGCTGGCTGTTCAGGCTCGACTAGGCTGTCTCTGGCTGCCCAGCCTGGGCACCCATGCCAAGCAGCAGCTCCTCCTCTGCCCAAGCGTGCTGCCTCCCTCACCCACAGCACAGAGCACCTGGGCCTCTCCCGCCGCTCCCCACCCCTCCCTTCCCCTGCTCCCCTTGGTCCCCCGGGATCAAACAGAAGCAGCCGTGGGCAAAATACAATTTCATTTAACAAATTGAATTTGCTGCGCCTGCTAATCACGTCTGGTGTCGGCTCTGATCAGAGACAGAGAGAGGAGGCTGCAGCCCCGGGGGTCCTTGTGGTGGACGTGGGAGGAGAGGGGTAGATGTTGAGGGAGTCAAATCACCGAATAGCCCAGGGGACCCCTCCCACGTAATAGAAACTCAGGGCAGGTTAGCATTTTATTAGACAAAAACAGGAAGAAGGGTGCCTGCCCACCGCTTTCTCTGGCTCAGCAGGGTAATCCCCTCCCCAAGAAGGCGCCAAAGTAACACTCAGATAATGGCAGAGAAGGCAGAAAGCTGGGGGGTGGCAGGTTCCTTCTGATTACAAAAAAGAAAGCTGTAATTTCTGGGAAGAGAGACTGTACTTGGCTCTTGCCCTAAATGGCCTGGCTGGGGGCGCTTTCCACCACCAAAATTAAGTAAGTGGTGTTCTCTCCAACCAGACCAGCGGGGCTGCGAAGCAGAATCCGGAGGCCTCAACTGCCTGGGGCCATCAGCGCTCGTCAAAACCGGGCATAGGGAAGGCTCTGGCAAACTGCTCCACCCGCTGCCTGAGGTTGGTCAGCCGCTGGATCGTCTCTGGATCCTTAAGCAGGAAGGATTTGAAATCCTGGAGCTTGGCTAGAGGGGTTGAAGAGAAAAAGAATGGTCAGAGGTGTGAACAAGGCGGAGGGGCCAGGAGGGGTCGCAGCGGGCTGGCGTGGGGTTCTCTCCCGCCCACTTACCAGTCTTGCTCTTCACCTCCAACCCAATGTTGACCCCCTCGTCAATGAAGTCCACGACTCTGCGGAAGTCATCCTCACGGAACTGTCGGGAGGTCAGGGCTGGGGTCCCTGGAAGAGCCACAGGGGGCCGAATTAGCACAGCCAAGCCTACAGGGCAGCCACGGGACAGGAGCCGCTCCCTCCTTGGGCCCCAGGTCTCACCAAGCCGCAGGCCCCCAGGGGTGATGGCACTTCGGTCTCCAGGACAGGTGTTCTTGTTGGCAGTGATGGACACAAGCTCCAGGACTCGCTCGGCCCGAGCTCCATCCAAGCCCTTGGGCCGCAGGTCTACAAGCACCAGGTGGTTGTCAGTGCCACCTAAGGGGGGTTATAATCAGGAAACGGTGACTCTTGCGCCTCTGCTGGAAGCCTACAAAGGTCCTCACCCTCCTGCTGGCTCACCAGACACCAGTGAGTAGCCTCGGTCTAGGAGGGCATCAGCCATGGCCCGAGCATTCTTCAAAACCTGCAGGGAGTACTCCCGGAACATGGGGGTGGAGGCCTGGGGAGCAGACAGCAGCACCGGTGACCCCAGGCCCCCGGCCTGCCCCTCCATGCCCAGCGAGCATGGCCCTGTGGCTCCGTGGCCCCAGCCTTGAGCCCTCCCATACTGGCCCAGCCTTTCCATCCATCTCAACTCTAGCCAGCAAGGTGTAGGAGCCAAGCATCCAGCCCGCTGCCCCCGCCCACCTATGCCAAGAGGGCAGGCCCCCCACCTGCTTGAGAGCCACCGCTACGGCAGCAATGGCATGGTTGTGTGGGCCGCCCTGCAGGGATGGGAACACGGCGAAGTTGATTCGGTCCTCAAATGTGTAAGGGATCTCTCGGCCAGTCTTGGGATCCACAGCTTGTACCCCCTTCCGGTAGAAGATGAGCCCCGACCTGTGTGGAAGGTGGGTGGTCAGAATGTAGGTTGAAATTAAAGAACACCGAGTGGAGAGCTCAGGGAAAGCTGGCTGGCCTGGGTCCTTGAGGGCCCTGACTTCCCCACGTTGTGCCTCATGCCTTGGATTCCAAGGGTAAAAAGGATCGGCCCCGCAGCCCCACGGCCCAGGCCCCTGCTGAGGAATGGCCGTCACAGGTGAGAAAGAGCTGGACGGTCAGACTGGGCAGAAGTCTGGCACTGCAGGGGGGAATGCCTTCCTCTCAGACCCACCTGGGACAAGCAAGGCCCGACCCCAGGGGAACCTGACCTGGCCCCTCGAAGGGTCTTGTGAGTGGTAGTGGTGACGATGTCTGCACACTTGAAAGGTGAGGGAATCACCTTGGCCGCCACCAAGCCACTGATGTGGGCCATGTCCGCCAGCAGGAGTGCCTTGACCTCATCACACACCTGCACAGGTAGAGAGATGGGCCTCAGCTTGGGTAAGGCCTAGACAGGCACATCGAGGCTGGCCTTCCCCACCCCCACCGCCCAGGGCAGTGCCCAGTGTACCAGCCCCCACCAACCTCTCTCATGCGGGCGTAGTCAATGAGGCGAGCATAAGCACTGGTACCAGCTATAATGAGCCGCGGTCGGAAAAGCCGTGCAGTCAGTGCCAGCTGGTCATAGTCAATGAGGCCAGTCTGGGGCTGGACAGACAGACAGCTAAAGCCCTGATGCAGCAGCAGAGCATTCATACTCTTCCTTCACTGCAAGGGCTGCCCAGAGGGGAGGGGTCAGAGCCTCCTGGCGCCCAGGAAAGAAATACTAGGGCCCAAGCAGCCACCTCCCACACCCAGGAGCACTCACGTTGAGCTTGTAGGGCATAGACTCAAAGAAGATGGATGTGGCAGAGATCCGCTTGACGTCAGACATGTAGCCATGGGTGAGACTGGGAAGCGAGAAGTAACCAGGCCTGAGTGGGACGGCCCCCAGACAACCATTCCCCGCCCACTCCACAGGCCCTCGGCCCCAAACACTGTCGCGCCCCCATCCCCGCGCCATCCACTCTGTGCACACTGATTGGACACTGGGGCTCTTGTCTTCCTGATTCCTGTGACCATGCAGGATGGGAGAGGCATGTCCCATCTGTATGGGACACGCAGGTACTCAATAAACAACTTCTCCCACATCGGCACTGACCACCGAACCCAGTGTAGTATACTCACTGGCCCCCGTCGGGCAGGTCCAGCCCCATGATTCGGTCATGAGGCTGCAGAAGGGCTGTGTAGGCGGCCAGATTGGCTGGGGACCCCGAATAGGGCTGGACGTTGACTCCCCACTGTGTAGGGTCCAGGTCAAAGGCTTCCAAAGCACGCCGCTGGCACAGCAGCTCGATCTCATCCACCACCTCCGCGCCCCCATAGTATCTGCGGTGGGGAGGGGTGCGTGAGGGCATGGAGGAAGGAGCCTCGGCCAGCAGCAAAGGACTGGGAAGTGACTGCTCCGTAAGCACCTGGAGGGTACAGGAAGGTCCCGCCACTGGGGGTGCCATCCCTGACGCTGCCCTCCAGCCCTCCTCTGGTGCCTGGCCCTCACCTCTTGCCAGGATAACCCTCCGAGTACTTGTTGTTCAGACAGGACCCCAGGGCCTCCAGCGCAGCTCGGCTGCAGAAGTTCTGGGGTGGTGGGGGGGCAGTGTCAGAAGGTATTGAGCCCCCTGCCCTGAGTCCCCACAGCCCCACCCCGCCGGAGCCCCAGGCTGCAGCGGGCAGCCAGGCTGCACAGGAGCTCTGTTCCCTCTGGGATCCTTGTCAGGCACGGGCAGAGCCGGAAGCAGCTTTCCGGGCAACTCCGCAGCTGCGACGGGTGTCCCCCACCTGTCCGCTCAGACTGGCATCTCCAGGCTCCTCCTTCCTCGTGGGAGGCAGGGACGGGGACAGATAAAACTGCAGGGACTCCAGAAGGCCCCGGAAGCTCTCTAATGTCCCAACCCCACAAACTGGACCCGCCCTGCCTCTGCGTCAGAGGATGGGAAAGAGAAGATGGTAAGGCCTCGCAGAAAGGCCCCGAGGAAGACAGGGAGATCTGGAGAAGTGGCAAGAAGGTAACTTGTTACTTCCTGTACCTACCCTGTGGCCCACCCTCTGCCATTTCCTGGGGTCCCACCTCTGAGGCAATGAGCTCCAAGCCCCTGCACTGCCGGTCCTTCTCCTTCTGCAGCAGCTCCCACATCTCAGGGTCGCTCTCTGAGAGACTCTCCTGGCCGGTCCAGCCCTGAGTTGCTCCCCCAGTCTGAGTCTGGGCTGCCTTGCTGTGCTGAGCCCGAGCAGCCACCTTGAGCAGCTGACCACATCTCTGCAGAGGCTAGGGACAGGGACAGCCAGGGTCAAATAAAAACTGTTCAGAAAAACGTTCTCCGACTGACACCCTCACACACCACGTTGACAGGGTTCTCTGGCCTGTACCAGGCAACCAGCCAGACTGTTGTAGCTCTCAATCCCACCTCCACAGTGAAAGCCAAGTCTCGAGCCAAGGTGGAGTTCAATGTCCAGAGGGTAGTTTGTTTTGTTTTGTTTTCTTTCCAGACAGAGTCCATTTGTAATCTTCCTGCCTCTGTCTTCCAAGAAAGGGAGACTTCTGACAGTCCACCTCAGAATCACCTTGCACCTTGCCCATGGCCACTCTGTAAAGCCATAGACCAGAACCTGCACTGCAGAAGCCCCCGTCTCCCACACTCAGGAGACAGCCAGAGGTTCCAGAAGCTCCCTGCCCACAGGTACAAAAGGGCTTTCTCGCAGGCCCACAAACCGGTACTCCAGTTGGAGGGAGAGACCCAGCTGGGAGAAGTTAAAGGCCAGGGCTGCAGGGGTGGTTTCCAGAGCAATGGAAGGGGGAGGGCAGACCTGCACCCTCTCTGGGGAAGGAATTCGGGTGGGGGCTCGCGGGGAGAGGCTGTCTGCCGAGGCCAACCGCAATATCCTGTCCCCCACACCCCCTCACACGTTCTACGTCCTTCCCGCCACGCTGCCCGGGGATCCCTGACTGATGAAAGCACTGGAGTTTGTTTACATCATCTGCGTGGCAAAGATGCCTCGGGAAAGGCTAGGGGGCGGGTGGAGGCTGCGAATCCCGCTTGTTCGCCAGCGTAGTGTCTGCCTGGCATCCGACGAGCTCCTCTCCCCCAGTGCCACGTGAAATGGGCGGTCACGAGGCCCCGGGGTGCCTGACTGACAGAATGATAGGCCCCAATTCACCCCACCGGGGCCTTGGGGTCTCCGGGATTCCTAACTTTGGGATTCGCGCCCTGTGCCCCTAGAGCACGTGGGCTAGAAAAGCCAAGAGAAACTCCAGAGTATGTGGATGCAACTAACGGAGAGGGTGGGGACTTTCCAGTGGTCACCCCGTATCTGGAATCCCGTTCTTACCCGCGCTGCCCAGAACAAAGGGAAGGGTAGCATCTTTATGCGAGGTAGCAGGAGGTCCAGCCACCAACTCCGGTACGGAGCAGAGGGGTCGGAAGAGGACCTGCCCCGGGGCGCGTGCGCGTAAAGGACGACCCGGGAAGCCGGAGTGAAGAGGAGGAGCATGCGCATGTGCAATAAAAGCCTTTTGTGGCCTTTGGGAATTGTAGTTTTTTCTTCCGCCTCATTCTCCAGCAGTACCCTCAGGGTTTAGGATATTTGTGCCCCAAAGACAGAGCTTTTTTCTTTTTTTTCTTTTTGAGACAGGGTCTCGCTATGCAGTTCAGGCTGACCTTGAGCTCTCTTTGTAACTCTGGCTGGTCTCAAACCCGCAAGAATCCTCCTGCCTCAGCATCCCGACCTTTTTCTTTTTTCTTTTTGAGACAGGGTCTCACCATGTAGTTCAGGATGTCCTTGAACTCACTAGGCAGCCCAGAGTGGCCTCGAACTCACGGAGTTCCTCCTGCCTCAGCACCCGGAGGGCCGGTATTATAGGCATGCGCTCCCCCTCCCCCCGTGCAACATTGCCCAGAAGAAAAGACATTTAGGGCGACTGTATCTTTATGGTCCTAAAGCTTTTCAGGCTTTTTTTTTTCTTTTTAAAAAATTTGGCCTCAGGGTTCCTTTTTTCCCCATCAGTTGTCAAGACAAGCGTTCTTTGGATGCCTATGGCATATTCAGAATTTTGTTTATTTTTTGAGACAGGGTTTTTCTGAATAGTTCAGGCTGACCTCAAACTCACTGTGTAGCCCAGGCTCGCCTCGAACTAGCAGTGATCCTGCCTCAGCCTCAGAGTGCTGAGGTTACAGGCATGGAGTGCCACACACACACACCTGGCTCCAGAATTATTAAACTCTCTGGGAGACGCGGATTCCCATACGAGATAGAGGGCTGGGGCCCAGTGGAAGTCAGCTGGTTTAACTGGGTTGGAGACTTCTTGAGTTCTAGTTCCAGTTTCAGGATTCTAGCAAAGTAGCCTGTCTTGGCCTCAGTTTCCTCTTTTGTGAAGCCATAAGAACATAGCATGAGGTGAGGTATAAATGAGACTTTGGCGGGGGGTGGTGGTGCAAGCCTGTAATCCCAGCACTCAGCAGCCTGAGGCGGGAGGATCCTTGTGAGTTCCAGACCAGCCTGGGCTACAAAGTGAGCTCAAGGCCAGGCTGAACGACACAGCAAGACCCTGTCTCAAAAAGACAAAATAAATAAATAACAAACAAATGAGACTTTGTGTGTGAACACGCTCCTCCGCGGGTTGTCCTCTAACTCACAGGCCTGCCTCCTCCACCGCCATCTCCTCCTCCTTAGCTGAGAGCAGAGTGGGGTGCCCCCTCCCGGTGATCCACAGGTTGCCTTGTTACTGGCTCATCTGACATCACTACCGCCAGTGAGTTTTCTATATCCCAGGCTATGGATCTCTAGAACTCTCAGCGATTTTCCTTTTAGCCTTACTGGTCTTGGACAAAACCCTTGAGGGTGGGCCTGACTCATTGACACTTCCAGGAGAATTCCTCCTCACAGCGGTTCTAACTCAGTGGATCTCAAAGACACACAACCAAGCTTCTCCTCCGTGATTCTAGTAAACAGTGGCTTTGAGAACTAGCGCTTTACACACTTTCCTTTAGAAGACATACTGGGCCTGGTATATAGCTCAGGGGCACAGCGCCTGCCAGGCAATCACCAGGCCCTGAGTTCGATTCCTGGTACAAAAATAAAAATAAAAAGAAGGCATACTGAGCTGCTACTCCACACCAAATATGCCACAGAGCTGGTCATGCAGAGAGGCTTCTCTGGGTGCTGAACATAACAAGGTGAACAAGGTGACAAAGTTTGACAAATACAACAGTAGCCAGGGACATTTCATTCTCCTCTCAGGTCAAAAAGCTGGAAGGGGTAGGGAAGACAGGTCTGCAATTTGTAGGAAGAGGAGGACAAGCCCTGGAAGTGCATGTCCCATTGCGTGTGTGTGTGTGTGTGTGTGTGTGTGTGTGTGTGTGCCCCAGGGTTGATCCAAGCATCACGCTAATTTATCATGCTGTACAAGGGAAACGGAGGCTTAAGCCCGGATGGGCTGGTTTGCTGATCCCAGTTACTCCCACCCGGTCTCCGAAGTCTCCGTCGCTCTGATTTCCTTTCCATGTCTGGCCTCAGCTTTGCCCCAGCGTCCCCAGCCGCAGGCCCTGTGTGTGAAGAGACCTCTGCATTCTTTTCGCTCTGGTCTGACCCAGAACCAACCCATCTCCCTCCTCCTTTCACTTGATCCTGTTATTTATCTACACATCCAACCCATCCATCCATCCAGCAGATGGTTATTTCTGCTCACCCCCTTTTCACTCCTGGGCGCGGGTCTGAGTTAGACCCATTTCTGCGTCGTCTGGGGCTGCAGCTTTAGGCAGCCCGAGACAGAACACCACCCTCTCCCTGTGGGCACCTTGACCCGGAGCTCCAGAAGCAGGCAGGCTAAAGGGGAGGAGCGCTCTGTGCCTCGGCTTGTCTGCACCCCCGTTAACCCCAGTCAGAGGGTCCCAAGGGGAGGGGGCTGCAGAGCTGAGAACTGCTAATGAAGCCGCAGCCAATTAACGCCCGGGCCAGGGTTGGGGGGCGGATAAAATTAGCAGCCAAGGCTGCAGGAGGGAGCTGAAGGCGGGGGTGGGGAAGGTGGGCAGCTGGCTTAAGGGGGCTGCGCTCGCCCGCGGCTCGCGGCAGCCACGCGGCCCCGCCCTGCAAGCCCGCGCTCATCCCTTCCCCCATCCCCGGGCTGCCTCCCTCCCTCAGCCGCCTGCAAACTCAGCGCCCACGAAATTAGGAAGGAAAAGCAAGATCGATGACTCCAGATGCCGCAAACACCGACCCCCCCCCGCCAGCCAGCCGTGGCCCCCCAGCCCCGCGGAGCCTAGCCCGTTGCCGGTTGCCAGCGCGCTGCCTACGCCGTCCCGCGCCCGCATCCGGTCCACGGTCTTTGACACCGTCCCCGGAGTCAGCGGGCCACCCCGCCCAGGCCTAACCCCGTGCTCCCCGCAGGTTTCCCTTCGCCCCCGCACAGGCCCACCCCCCTCCAAGGGGCACGTCCAGCCCCCTTCGGCCCGGGACCCCCAAGGAGCTGGCTCTGCCAGTCTTTGCCTCGGTTTCCCTGCCAGCCGCCAAGGAGGAGGTCCTGGCCGCGCGCGTCTCTGCCAGACAGAAGCCCACACCTGCCCCCCTCTTCCCTTCAAAGGGCTCACACAGGCGCGTATTGGATTTCACTTTATTTGTTCCCTTTCCCGTCCGTTTTGGCGTAGAAAAAAATACCACGGAGAGGAAGCAGCCAGGAGGGCAGGTGGAGATGGACCGCGGGGGCGAGGCTGGGTCGCAGGGGCCGGGGCGGAAGGGCAGGGCGGGCAGGGGCCAGGCAAACGGCAGGCAGAGGCGGCGGCAGCCCGGGGCGTGTGGCCTTCGCAGTCTGGAAGCGGGGACAGGGTGCAGAGGAGGACCGGCGTGGGGGCAGGCAGTCACGGCGGGCTGAGGGGCCGGGCCGGGCGTCATGAAAGCTGCGGGCAAAGGGAGCGCCCAGCCCGGCGCCCGGGAGGACCCTGGGGCAGCCTCCAGACCCGCCTCCCGGGGGCTGCCCCCCGCCCGCGGCGCCCGGGCAGGGGAAGCGCAACTGTGCGGCCGCGTGGGGTCGGGCTGCTCCCCGGCGGACGGCGGGCGGCGGGCGGGAGCGCGCTATCCGAAGTAGGGGTGCTCGCTCTGGAAGTTATAGTCTGGGCACACTTTCTGCACCAGTTTGTAGTCAAAGCTGAGGAAGGAGACGAAGATGCAGATGACTTTGAAGGGCTTGGCGCACAGCCAGGCGGCCTGGCTCTGCGTGTGCTCGGTGAAGCACACTTGCGAGGGGTCGTACAGACACGGGCGGTGCTTGCGCGCGCGGTTGGTCTTCTCGTACTCCACGTGGCAGTTGAAAGCCCGCGACTCTTTGGCCCCCGGCACCCCCAGCATACCCCCGAGGGGGCCTGCCAGGGCACCCCCGAGCGCGCCTCCAAGCCCCGGGCCCGCCGAGGCGGCCGCCACGCCCAGCGGGGGCCCCAGCCCAGGAAGCACCCCCTCCAGGGCCAGCGTGGACTGCAGAGGGTGGGGGGCAGGCCCGGGCAGCCACACGCCCCCGAACTCCACGAGCTTGGAGGGCGGGACGATGCTGACGCTGAGGTTGCCCAGGCTGGACGAGTTGTGGCGGAAATACACACTGAAGGTACCGTTCACGTGGTCCACGATCTTGCCAGTCACCAGCAGCGAGAACTTGAGGGTATGCACCCGAAAGTAGAAGTCCCCCCAGCCGAAGATCTTTTTGGCGCGGGCCGCCTTGACGGACGGCTTCCTCTTGCTGCGCTGCGCGGGCAGCACCCCTGCCGCCCCAGCCCGGGACAGCGCCCCCGTGTGGTTAGCGGGCCAGGCCCAGCTCCAGGCGCGGACGGGGCCCAGGCCTTCAGGAGACCTAGGCGCAGGGAGCTGCGGGCTAGGGGTGTGCCCTCTGGCCGGGGCTGGGTGCAGTTCCAGGTACTGCGGCCTTCGGGACTCCGGTATCTGGGCCCTGACGGCCTGTGTAGGAAAAAAGAAAAGAAAAGAAAAAGGAGACGCTGGAGTGGGCCCTGGCCATCTTGCCTATTAGCTGACCAGGCCCTTTATGTAGTCGCTAGGAGACTAAATGCAATGGTGCGGTCCACTGACGGCCGACCAGGAGTGTTGCTGGAGTAGACCTGCAGCCCTTTGCCGGTTGTGTGGTCTTGGCCAGGTGACTTCATCTATCTGGACCTGTTTCTGCATCTGTAGTGACCGGAAAACCACTGTGTTCTCACAGAGGTCTCATGGCCTCCTAAACCAAAGCCAGAGAGGGGGAGTGTGCAGTGAATTTCTGCTCCCGCTCCCCTAGCCTGGCCCTGGAGATGCTCCTAATAGGGCAGGGAAGAACTGGACCCAGAAGGAAAGCTTGTGGCCACAACATCCAGCATGAAGAAAAGAGGCCAAAAGCTGAGCATACTGGCATAAGCCTGTAATCCCAGTACTCAGGAGGCTGAGGCAGGAGGATTGCTACGGTTGAGGATGGCCTGGACTACCTAGTGAGTTCAAGATTAGCCTAAAGTACACTGGAGGCCCTGTCTCAAAATCAACCAACCAACCAAACAAACAAAAACAAGAAAGAAGCCAAAGCTGGCTGGCTCAGTGGTACATGCCTATAATCACAGCACCGAGGGGGCCTGAGGCAAAAGAATCACAGGCTAACCCCAACCTGGGCGATATAGGGAGACCCTGTCTCAAAAAAAGAAAGAAAGAAGGAAGGAACCAGGCCTGGTGGTGCACACCTGTAATCCCAGGCTTTGGGAGGCTGAAGCAGGAGGATGGCCACAAGTTTTGAGTCCACCCTGAATTACAATAGTGAGTTCAAGAAATCTGAACTACGGAGCAAAACCCTGTCTCAAAAAGAAAGAGAAAAAAAGAAAGGAAAGGAAAAAGAGGCAGAAGACCTTCCCACTTCTGCCAAGACAAGCAGTCCATTCCTGTCTCAGCTCTGAGCATTCTGCAAGGAGGGGCTGCTGAGACCTGGTTAAGCCAAGTCGTTGCTACTGTAGGGGGAGGCTTGGGGAATAAACGGGAACCCCTCCCGGTCTCCAGCACTCCTGCTACAGTGGAGGCTGCCTGTTGCCTGTTGGCTTTTCCCTAGGCTTGAAGGGAGCTGGGGGAGCCGCCCTGTTGGTTCCACCACCCCACCTTCTCCTTGTCTCAGGTGGTGGCTGATCTGGGAGACAGCGCCGCGAGTACAAGATGGATAGAGAGGCGGGAGCGGCCGGGCCAGGCCCGGGCCATCAATTATCTGGGGTGTGTATGGGGGGGGTGGCCAGGAGTGGAGGAGACGGGAGCGAGCAGAGGAAGAAATATGGAGATGCTGCTCTAGCGCTGGAGTGGGAGGGAGAGGAGCAGAGCGTGTCAGAGTGTGTCAGTCAGCCTGTGCTAGCTGCCGCCGCGCTGCTCTGTGTGGCCCTGACTGCATGCAGGTCGGGCTGGGAAAGCTCCGTGTGTGTCAGCCTGGGGTGGCTGCGTTTCTGTTAGCTTGAATGGCTGTGTGCGTGTGTGTCTGCCCGGAGTAGCCCCGTGTGCCTGTTATCATGTCATGTACACATGTCAGTCTGCGGTGGTGGTGTGTGTGGTTGTGGTGCTGTGTGTGTGTGTTGGAGGAGGGTGTGCATGTGTCTGCCTGCTTGTGGCAGCTGGATGTCCGCTGTGTAAACCTGTGTGCTGTGTATGCGCTGGACTGACTCTGTGTATGTGTCTGTCTGTCTGTGTTGCCTGAGTGAGGTGTGTGGCTATGTGTCCATCTGTAGCTGCTAGCCTGTCTGTGGTGGTCTGAGGGTGGCTGTGTGTGATTGTCTGATGCTTTTACTTTTCCTGTCTGTGTTTCTGTCATCCTCTGTCCTTGTGTCAAGCTCTTTCAAAAGGGGGGAGCATGCAGCGACAGAACAAGTATGTTCTGTGTTCCCATGACCGACTGTGTGTGTGTGTGTGTGTGTGTATCTGGCCCAAGTGAGCACGCTGGCCTACAGGCTGTTTGGGGTAAGGCAGGCTGGCAGCATGGGTGCCCCCTCTGTTTGCACACACCCGTGTGTACACACTGTGCGTCCACAGGGGACAGTCACAGCATGGCCAAGCTGCTGGGCTTGAATCTCCACTGCCTGATCCCTGTCCCTGCAGCACTGCGATCCCAGGTTATTAATGCCGCCCGCCACCCGCTAGTCATACATATTTATCGCCCCCCTCTTTCCTCCTCTCATCCAGCCCTCCTCCCTGTCCAGGTGAGGGGGCGGGGCAGCAGGAGTGACTGACTCAGACAGACAAACTGGAGCTGGCACCCAGCACCTGGAAGGGTGGGCTGCAGAGGGCCTGGGGGAGGGTCCCGGGCTACACAGGGAGGAGAAGAGGCTTCCCAGGGAAGAGGAGAGGGTGAGGCTTCCATGGGAGCCAGTCTCACCCTCAGAGCCAGGCTCTGAGCCTAATCTCACCTTTCTGTTCTTTGCAGGAGAATCCAGCCCTCCAATCCCCCTCTTCTAGCTACCTGCTGCTATGATCCCAACTGCCTCCAAGCCTCCTCCTCCCAGGAGGTCCCAGCACCCCTGTGTCCTGCACCCAGCCTAGGACCAGGACAGAGCTGGCTCTGCCCAGTGGGTCCTCAGGGGCAGGCACCGGTAGGAAATGAGATTTGGCAGGGCACAGAGAGGTGCCAGGATGTCCCCCCACCTCTGAGCTCAGACGAACTGCTGTCTCTGCTGCCCAGATCCTGGCAAATCCCTAGGCTTTGGGCATCGCACCCCCACTCCTCATGGAGAGGGAAGGGAAGATTGGGGATGTGGCCCAGCGACCTTGGCGGGGAGCTGGGCTGGGCGGGGTAAGAGTGTCTCCTCCCTGGGCGGGGTGCGAGCGTCTGCAAGGAAACGAGCCGAGAAATGGGAACATGGAATAAAATAACACCGAGCCCTCCCTCTGGCTCCCTGGATGGCTCGTGCTCGCTCTCCCTCTTCCACTGCTTCCGTCTCTCTCCCTCCAGCCTCGTCAGTTTCTTCCCCGGCTCTGTCTGTCTCTGATTTCCAGGGTTCTGCTTCCTCTCCTCTGGCTCTCTAGCTTCGGCTCCCTCCTCCCGTCCTTCAGGCTGTCTGTCTCCAGCAGTGTGGGGGGTAGTAATGGGGCCCCCTGCCCAGAGCTCTTCTCTCCCCCCTCAGGGTTGGGGTGTTGTCCGAGGTGGGGTCCCCCTTGCTCCAGAGCTGGTTTAATTAAGCTAATTGGGCGCGGTGACCTCTGCAGAGGGGAGAGGCTAGGATGGCTGTCAGGAGGGTGGAGGTGTGCGGCGGTGGCTGGGGGCCTGCCTGCCTGCCTGCCTTCCCAAGCTCCTCCAGGCCCTTGCAGGTGGGAGCTGCGCCAGGAGCACTTTGCCCCCAAGGCAGCGGCCCACGCACCTGAGGCGAGTGGAGGCCATCTCCGGCTGCTGAGTAAACTCCGCTGGCGGGGCGGGAGGGAGGCATGCGACTCTTGGGATGGGGCAAGACTGCTGGGAATCAGAGGATGGGCCCAGCCGCATTGCAGGGTGCACCTCCCTTGGGCCTCCGGACTGGTCAGTGGTTCTCTCCTGCCACGTAGGTCAGGCACAGCATTCAGGATTTGGCCAGGGGGTGGGACAGCACCCTGGGGTGGGGAAGGACCAGTCCAGGCCTGGGTGGGGTAAGCGAGAAAAAGAGTGTACTGAGCCCCTTAACCTAGGAAGAGGCAAGGACACCGCAGTCAGGGCGGGGTGAAGTCTGGCTGGGAACCAGGGACCGAGGCGGGCGGAGGACCGAGGCGGAGTGGGGCTAGGGTTGGAGACCTGGCAGGCTCAGGGGCAGAGCGGGGGGCACCAAAGGGCAGACACGAGGACAGGCTGAGCAGATCAGAAATGGTGGGCAGACGCTGGGCAGGGACCTGGTGCAGAGCAGACAGGGGCCAGCGGAACGAAGAGGGGGACAGAAAGATGAGAGCCCGACTGGGGCCAGGGTGGTGGGTGAGGGCCAGGCCTTGGGGACAGGCAGAGATGAGGGCCAAGCACTGGGCCATGGTGAGGGCGACGCAGGGTGGCTACTGAGCAGAAACAGGGGCGTGGACAGGCGCAGAGGCCAGGAGACCTGGCCAGGGAAGCCAAAGGGAGCTGGGATGGGAAACGGCCGTAGAGGGGGTGAGGGGCCTGGGAATCCACTGAGGACAGGTATGGAGGACAAGCCAGAGGGAAGGCAGACGCCTAGGCTAGGCTAGGCTGAGCCAGGCTTCAGGAGGGACCGGGCAGGTGCGCGGAGAGCCCTCCTTCCAGACCCCCCTGGGGAGCGGGGAGGGCAGTGCCTGCCGCGGGGTGGGCTCTGCCCTTGGGCAGGTCGCCCCCTCCCCACCAGCCCCGCCTGCCCGCCTGCTGGAGGCCTGCCGCGCAAGGCTCACCCG
The DNA here is from genome assembly GCA_004027595.1 of Dinomys branickii. NCBI lineage: Eukaryota > Metazoa > Chordata > Mammalia > Rodentia > Dinomyidae > Dinomys > Dinomys branickii. The sequence goes on along the minus strand of PVLD010003488.1, from coordinate 65,399 downwards.
TTATCTGAATTTTGATTTTATTTTATTTTATTTTATTTCCCTGCTTCCTAGAGCCGGCGCGGTCCCCCCGGGAACGGCCGCCCCCCGCCCCCCGCCCCGCGCCTCACTTTATTATTGCAATAAATGTGCCTATAAAGGCGCGGGCTCCGGGGCGCGTGGGGGGGCGCGAGCCGGGATGTAATTTCCCGAAGCCGGAGCCGGAGGGGGAGTGGGCGGGGTGGAGGGGGAGGAGGGGGAGGAGGGCGGGCGGGGAGAGGGGGAGGCTCGCGGGTTTCCAGCGCTCAAGGCCGCACTCCGCTCCTGTCCCCACCCCACAGCTCTCTGCACAGCACACCCTGCGACTCCCTCTGCTCCTTGCCCGCGGCCCCTCCCTCTTGACCAGGCCCCCTGTCACCCGCGGCCCGGGCGGAGACCCATTCTGAGTTACTGAGGCCCTGTCCAAAGTTCCCTATCTGGACGATTATCTCCTCTCTCACCCCGGTGAGGACCCCCCACTTACCTGCTGGCGGTGGAGATGACCTCACTCCTCCCCAGGTGCCCGGCTCCTGATCCGGTGGCCCTTCTGTACCTCGGTTCTGTGCTGTTACCTCCACTCCTCCCCACCCCCGGGGTCTCTAGCGTCTCAGCCACCCCAACCCACCACTCTAAATTCTCCTTTCCAAAAGCGCCCCTCCCGTCAGGCCCTGGCCCAAGGGAACTGCCACAGTACGCCCCTACCCGAGTCCCTGGCCCAGCTGCGGCCCTGACTACCCCCAAATCCCCTCCAGCAGCTCTGGGCCCTCGCCCAGACCATGCGTGCTGAAGTGGCCAAGCCGGAGATTAGCTGGGGGGCTCACGGAGGGTAAGGAGGTAGGGGCAGTGGCTGGACCCAGGGCTGTAGCTAGCCGGCTCTGAGACTCTCGCCCGGGGCCTAATCCTTCCCTGCGGCGGGATAGAGCTGAAAGGTCCCACAGGCCCCCCGCCCTTACCCTCCCCCAGCTAATTAGTAATTAGTGATTAGTGATTAGTGACTATTGATCACCTGCTGCTTGTCCCAGTAGGCAGCTGCTTAGGCAAGGGGTGGGGGAGAAGGGAAGGAGTGGAGAGTGCCCCAGAAGGATCCTGAAGCAGCCCAGGCCGAGAGGCCAGAGCCCCGGAGGCAGTGGAAACCGGGAGTTCCAGGCCTGGAGAGGCGGCCAGAAGCCGAGGGCCAGGGGAAGGTGGCAGGGCGCTTCTGCAGGAAGCGGAAGGAAGAAGGCAGGGCTGGTGGCACTGAGGGTTTGTCAAGAGCTGCCCTGTGAACTCTGCTGACGAGCCTCTCTCCAAGGGTCACCATCACCTTCTGCCCACTCCCAACACTGGCTTGGAGACAACACTGAAGGCACACGCGCGTGCACACACACACACACCACTCAGATACATAAATACCATCTGAGGCTCACAACCCCATCCTCACATTCAGCTACACTTGAAACCACAGGCACATGGATGCACCTTTACAAATCCCAGACTCACACACACACACACACACACACACACACACACACACACACCACCTGCACCCCACCACGCCCACACACACCAGAGCCCCTAGGGCCTGCGTCTGTCACACTCCCTGCTCACAAGAGGACACAGCAGCACCCATGGGTGTTTGAACGCAGACATGCTTGTGCACCTAGTTATAGGTACCTGCACACTCAGTGTGCACACACGCACCACAGACACACACGGACCCCCAGAGGCACACACGCTGGGCTAAATGGCAGATGTGCTCTCCCCCACCGACTCCAGCACGGAGGCCCACAGCTGCGGCCTCGCACACGCGGATAGATCCCATCGCTCATGTCCTTACGCACCCTCCCTCAAGTCTCTACCAGATGTTTCACTCCCCTTCAGGGGCAAAGGAAATTAAACCAGATCTGTCCGCAGGGGAGTTTATTTGACGGGAGAGAGGACAGGAGAGGGGAGGAGAGAGGAGGCCGCCGGAGAGGCCGGGTAGTGCCATCTCTAGCTCCTCTTGACCTCAGGCCTTCATAGTGGTGCTGGGCCAGACCTCTCCTGAGTCTTCTAAGGGCGCAGCCAGGCAGCAAGTCCAAAAGCTCTGGCCAGTGGAAGCAGCTTTCAGGGAGGGGCTCCTCTGCCCACCTTCCAGCCCCTCAAGGTCACCAGGCAGGTCTGGCCAGATCAGCGGCTCTAAGGCTAGCTTCCCCGGGGCAGCTCCTGCCCTGCTGGAGCTGTGGAGGGCAACTGGGGTAAGCAGGCAGGGGTCTAAGCGTTGGGGGTGGATCTACTTCCCTTCTGGGCTCTGTAGGGCCCGGGATTGGGGGCCAGGAAGGAGGCTTTAGGGGCTCCTGGGTTGCCCTCTGACTACAGAGGTCACAGTTCAGGTACAGGAAACAGGGAAGCCAGGGGCCTGCAAGGCAGACAGAGAGGATGGGGTCCAGGCCTAGGCCCCCACTGTGGAACACACACGGGGCACAAATATGCCTGCCCCGTGAAGCAGGCGCCTGCACTCCCCACCCGCACAGCGGCGCACCGTGAGCCCTGACCCCGGCCCTAAAGGCCCAAGCCTGGGGTTCCCTGGGCAGAGGAGCGCACAGGTGCACGCTGACCCGTACACTCCCCAGCAGCACACAGGGGCACACTGCACACGAGCCGGAACCGCCAAGTAGGAAGGATGGCAGCTCAAGCCCGGGCCCCGTTAGCCTCTGGGTGCTCACCCAGGAGAGGGGTGCGGGCAGGGAGGAGAGACCCGGGTCAGGACAGCCCCCTCACACCACCCGCGGCGCCGGAGGGGGTGTGTCTGCGAGGCTGTGCAGGGGGATGGTGTCTCCGCGGGAAATGCTATGGGAGATTGTGGCCAAGTTCAATCGTGTCCGTGTGCGTCCGCGTGTGCGCGTGTGCCCGGGTCGTGTGAGCTCCGAACACAGAGCCCACCTGGCATTGTGACAAGTGCAGCGAAGAGAAATGGGAAGGCGGGGGTGGCGGGGTGGAAGGACAGACAGACACCGAGGAAGGCGAGCGAGGCTGGCGCGGAGAGACGGCAAGGCTGACACCCTGCCGGCTTGTCTGTCTGTCTCGCACTCCCGCTCTGTCTGGCGCACTCGCGGGTCGCGCTTCGTCCCCTCCCCGCTGCGCCCGAGCCCGAGCCAGCCGGGCCTCCACCAGGCCCCCCTCCAACCCTCAGCCAACTTGTACCGGGAGAGTGCCGGTCCTGAAGCCGGCTGTCTGTCTGTCTGTCCGTGTCCTCGGCGCCGCGCAAAGTTGGGCGCTCGGAGCTGGGGGCGGGGCAGGCGCGCGGGACCCCTCGCGCTCCGCACCTTCGCGCCCGGGACCCCGCGCCCGCGCTCCAGCCCTGTCACTCTTACCTTCCTAAGGAGCCACGGGCCAAAGAGCAAGAGGAGCCATTCCGGGAGCCGCATCTTCCCGGGCGGCCGAGCGGGCCGGGCAGGGCGGGTCCGGGCGGGCGGGCGGGCCGGGCGAGGGCGCGGGGCACGGGCGGCGGAGCTGCGGAGCGGGCGGCGCGGCCCGCGGACTGAGGCGCGGAGCCGGCGCTGGGGGCGGGGCGCGGGCGGGGGAGAAAGTTGGGTCTGACTCCGGCGGGGGGCGGGGCTCCGCGGCGCTCCAATCCCGGCCGCGCCCCGCGCGCCCCCTCCCGCCCGGCTGGGGGCACCGAAGGTGACTTTCACCCCGGCACGCCCGGGACACGCCCCTGGCCCAGGTGCGCGCCGGGGAGTGTGGCGGGGCGCGGGGACCGCGGCCCCCGAGAAGCGAGGGCCGGGCAGGGCGCGGTGCGCCGCGCTCCGGGACTGTTGGCGCGCAGGGGGCCAGCGGCGGGAGCCGGGGCCGGGCGAGGCTCAGCGCCGTCGCAGGACCGGGTCCCTCGGCGGCGCAGGCCCCTCCTGCTCGGGCCGAGGCGGGTCTGGGGCAGAGCGAGGCCGGGGCCCAGGTGAGGGCGGGCGGGGCCTCGGGCGGCCGCGGACGCCGGCGCTGACGGGGATGGATGGGCGCCCCGCAGCTCATTCGGCCCGGAGATGAGAATCATTGATCACGGACGGAAACCCCATCACGTCTGTCAATAGGGCTGACAAACGGCGCGGCCGCCCCGCCCCCGCCCCGCGGCACCTCTGCGGTCTCAGGACCCCTCGGCGACACCGGCCGGGCCTTCGCCTTTGCCCCTGGACCTCGCGGCTGACTCCCGCTTGGCCCGGGGTCCCCGCGCAGGGGCTGGGGAGAAGTCCCCTCCGGTGCCGCCTGCCTGCCTCGGTGTGGTCTCCAGCCCCTCCGTCTCACTGTCCCATCCTTCACCACCGTTCTTCTCCATCCCTGTCCCCTTCCCTGCCGGCCTCTGTCCTTGTCTCCGTCCCTAGTTCCCAGCCCGGCCTCTGCTCCCATCCTCTGGCTGTTTCTTCGTCAGCTCCCTCCTCCCGCTAGACTCTTCCCTGCCTCGGGAGCCTTCAGCTGTCAGCTGTTGCTAGGCACGGAGGCTGGGGCTGAGGTGGTGGGACCACACCTAGACAGTGCGAGATAGGGACACCCGAGACAGAGCCCGGTCCCTGCCCTGAGCCACCAGCACACACGCCTCCAGGCCTGTCTGCAGAGGCCCTGGCACACTCACAGTGAGCATGCATGCTGAGCCATATGCATTCACACCGAGACCAGCGTGCACAGGGACGCGAACACCTAGAGGTGCGCCGACACGCACAGATGGGCACACTTAATTTACACACAGAAGCACAGTGACACATGCAGACAAGTGCACCAAGATACAAGCAGGTCGGACCAGATTCTCAGCACCCTCCCCCTTGCCTTAGTGAGGAGGCACATAGCCACAGAGAGGGACACACACACACACTCACTCGAGAATACACTCACACGAGCAGTCCAAAGGACATGCTGAGGCAGGGGCACAGAAGCAGTGCCCCACGGACATGCGATGTGACAGGAACAAGGGTCACAGAAAGGACAGAGTGACACCCAGGGACGCGGAAGCCAGGGAGCAGGGACTTGGGTGCAGGCAGGGCAGAGAGGAGAAGCAGGCCCAGGCCGAGGCCAGACAGACAGTCCAGTCTCAGAGCCAGGCAGGGGCCAGTGCTGTGGCCGTGGGCGGGGCGGGTGAGCCGACGCTGAGTGCGGGCGACAGGAGCAGCTCCCCAGGTCTCGCTCTCTGGGAGGCCGGACGCCTCCCAACACCCCTCCTTCTGGCAGTGTCAGCTCCCTTCAGTGACATATGCATGTATGCTCACACAGGCACGCGTGTGTACACACACACACACACACACACACACACACACACAGGCCTCCGTCTCTGGGTCTGAGCCTCTGCCCCTGTAACTCCTGTGCGAAGCGCCGTCTCATTTGGCTCGCATCTGCCCCTGCCCTGGCTTGCCTCAGTCTCTCTTCCGCGCTCGGCCCCCTCCCGCCTCGCTGGGTGGGAAGTCTGGGAGGACTGTGTCCTGCGGGACCCTCTCTTGGATGGTAGGGGGAGGGTGCTGACCAGAGGGGTGTGCCTCCTGAGCCGCAGATGGGGGCTCTTCTCGCTCTGCCCAGGATCTTGAGGCGACAGGCAGAGAATCAGTGGCTCCCGGGGGGCGCCAGATGCGCGGCTGGCAGAGGGAGGGGTGAGGGGGTGGGGCTGCTGGTGGCGGCGACGAGTCAGGCGCTGGGGGAGGGAAGGGAGCTGGCTGGCAGAGGGTGGAGCGGGTGTGGCAAAATAGCCCGAGGGAAGGAAGTGAGAGACGGGCTGGGGTCCCCCGCAGGTGTATAATTAGTGTCTGTTGGGGAGGGGGCCGTGCTGGGTTTCAGGATAAGCCAGGCATCAGGCCTGCGGGCGCCACCTGGTGGCCACATGGAGCACACGCCTCCTGCTTAGCACTAAGGATACCCCTTTTCCCAGCAGGGTTGCTATCCCCAGGGCCTAAGGGGTCTTGAGGACCCCTACGGCAGGGGAGACTTTCAGGGCTGGCTTGGAAAATGAGGTTGGAGATGGGATTTCAGGGCAAGAAGGAAGGGGAGGGCTCTTGTTTCTGGATGTACATAGACCCCTAAGCTCCCTAAGGAAACTGGAAGCCAGGGAGGATTATCCTGGGGAAGCTGAACGAGCAAGAGAAAGGGAACGGAAGACGTGCTCCCCCTCTGTGAGTTGGTAAAGGATTGTCAGGGGCCTGTGGCTCATATTCGCTTTTGGGGGAGAGTGGGGTTCTAACCCCTTCTTAGTTCTAGACAGTTTAAAGCTGTGTTCCCCTTCCTGTGGAAGGGTTTTAGAAGACCAGGAGGCTGACGGGCCCAGCAAGCTGGCCTTCCCAGCCCGCCTTCCCTCCGGCACCCCTCAGGGCGTTACTCTTGGCAGCTCCCAAGTGAGGTATCAGTGCAGGCAGAGAGAGCCACACGGGACTAACCTAAGGTCTGGGGAGCCTCACAAGCCAATGTAGCCATTCCTTCCTGGGGGGATTTCACTGTGGGAGACGACTTGGGGCAGGAGGAGTAGTGGTGTCCAGTGAAAGAGATAATGTAGAGGAACAGATCTCAGTTCGTGCTCTGGAGTCAGAGGGAACTCAGGATCCCCAGGGCTGCAGTCAGTGGCTCAAGGTCACACAGCTAGGAGGAGCGGGTCCTTCCTGGCAGGTCCAGCACCACACCTGTCCCCTGTCACAGCAAGATGAAGAGGCAGGGTCTCTGGAGAAGGGCATGGCCGCAGACAGTCCAGCGGGTCTCCAGAACAGAGCAGGGCTCCCTCTGATGGCTAGATCAGGCAAGTGCAGTCCTGGCTCCCAGAGTCACATTCCCAGGCAGACGCAAGAGCCTTTTTCTTTTCTTTCTTTCCTTTTTTTTTGTTTTTTACAATTTTATTTATAACAATATCTGTGTTATTTAGTTGTAAAGGAATTCAGCAAAAATTATTAAAACATTCGTGTCCCCCACTTGCCCTTCCTTGGTGGACCCGACCTCCCAGCAGAAGGGAGGCTGGGGAACCATTACCCAAGGAAGTCTCCAGCCCCGGGAGCCACGGTGGGGTTGCTGGAGAGGGGAGGGCCTGTCCGGGAGGGGTATTGCGCACGGCCGTCTTAGAGGTGCCCTTAGAGCAGGGGCTGGGGCTCGGGGTGGCCTCCCCGCAAAAGAACGAAAGAACTCCACTCTCCCTTCCTACCCCCGGCAGAGTCAACTCTTCTGGGCAGCGGCATCAGAGAACTCAACTCACGCCCCCAAATTAGTCCCCGCGATGTGGGGCAGGGGGCCTGGGGGCGGGGTAAGCGCCTTGAGAAAGTGTCTTGTATGGGCGGCGGGGGGGGGTGCGTTTTGGTGGGCAGGTGGGAGGTAGGCTCCCTCATACCTTTTAACTGCAGGAGCTCCGGAGCTCTCCTTGCCACCCCCGCCCCAAGGCAGCACAGGCAGGGGTGCTGAGGAGCAGGCAGGGAGGGGGGAGACTGGAAAGAGATAATACTGTGCTCGCTTGCTCACTCACATATAAAAAGTAATTCCTTCATTTTTACATTTGTACATCCGGCAGTGCCAGGGAGGAGCTGGCAGGGGCTCACAGAAGGACTTCTCTGGCAAGGGGCTCTCTGGGGGGAGTCCACTGGGCAGGACCCTATGCCAAGGGGTCTCCTATCTCATCCTCAGGGCCCCGGCCGAGGAGTTCTCGCTTCTCATCCGTGCTGGCCAGGGAGTGGCGGCTGCCGTGGCCTCCCATGTAGAGTGTGGCATACACAGGGTTGGTGAAGTTGGTGGGCTGCAGAGGAACGGAGGTTTAGCTGGGGCTCTGGGGCTGGGCTCTGCGGGCCCGGCTGCCCCACATGACCTTCAAGCCAGCACCTTAGCTGCTCCACCCACAGCCTGTCCTCCAGCCCACCTTGTCAGGGTCCAGGGCAAAGTCAGCATCCAGTAGGCCCCCGACATCATCAGGCTCTCCGCCTTCGTACATCTTGTAGGTGGGGTTCCCAATCTCCACATTCATGGCCCCGTTGGTCATCCGCTGGTGCTGGAAGCCCTTGGCCCTGGGGAGAGGAAGGAGTCTAAGAGGGCGGAGATGTTGGGTGGGCTGGGGCAGTAAGGCTGGGCGGCGAAACAATGGCCAGAACTTTCGAGACTCCCGATGGCTCACCCTCGCACTCGACGCTTATACCAGAAAACCACTCCGGCCACCAGCAGCAGCAGCAACAGCAAGAGCAGAGGGATCAGGATGGAGACCATATCTGGACAGAGGAGGTGCAAAACCAAGTCAGAGGGCCTGGCAGAAGCAGGAGGCACGAAGCCCCCGGCCCCAGGTCCCAGCAGCCCCGCCCACCCCAGCCCCTGCCACTTACGTCCAGGCTGCTGTTGGCTGACAACCTGCTCCTCACATCGGGGTCCGGTCATGTGGGGCGGGCACCTGCAGGTAGGAGGGCAGAGCTGAGTGGGTGTGACCTCCAAAGCCACTGGTGCCAGGGAGACCAAGCCGGAGCCACAGGTTCTGCTCAGATGTGGGGAAGGGAGGGGTGCTGAATGGCGGGCTGAGGCTCAGGCCCAACTCACTGGCACTCTGGCATCATCTTGCTGTTCATGGTGCAGGAACCGCCATTGCTGCAGTGGCCAGCGCAGGTCAGGCAGCTGGGGGCCACGCGGCCATCCGTGCAGCTGCAAGAAGGAGGAAGAGGCTGGGGCGGGCCGTGCAGGGTGGTGGGGGGCTGGGGAGCAGGGCGGGAGCAGCAGCATGCGGGGCACAGCCGAGCAGGGCAGTGCTGCGGGGCAGGGCTCCTCTCACTTGCAGCTGACGTCCCCGGTCTGTTTGCTGATCACACAGGCTCCTAGGAGGCAGCGGCTGCACTTGTTCACCTCACACCGCAGCCCCTCGAAGTACACAGTGCAGCGGCACTGCCGGGAGCCGTTGGCGGCCATCTGGCATGTGCCAAAGTTCTCGCAGTAGCCAGAGCACTGCCCTGTGGTTGCGAGTGGAGAGGAAGCGCAAGCCCCGCTGTCATGGGGGGCCTCCCTGTCCCAAGCATGACCCCTACCTCCTCCTGAGTCCCCTGCTGTCCCCAGGGCACAGGCTGCGGGGCAGAAGGATGTCCCTGGGCGTCCTGCCAGGGCTCTGCTTTTGCCTGAATAATCCTGATGCCAGGGGGCTCACTTTTTGGGGAGCTGTGCCAACATTTCTGTAGACAGTGTGGACAGCCTGGGCCTGGCCCTGGGGTGACTGGCTTCCCTCCCCTGAGCTCACCCCAACAGGTGCCTGCTCCCCTCTCCCGCCCCTGGGCCCAGGGGCGGCTCACTCACGGTACTGGCAGCGGTCCCCCAGAAAGCCAGGCGGGCATCGGCACTGGGGCTGATTGCCCTGGTTGACAGTGCAGGTGCTGTTGTTGGCACAGTAGCCCGCACACACCTGCTGGGTGCATTTGGGGCCCGTGAAGCCTGTGGGGCATCGGCACGTGGGCATGCCTGTTGGGAGAGGCTGTGTGAGTGGGACTGTGGCCCAGGGACCACCTGGCCCCACAGCAGAGGGACAGAACGGGCAGGACCTGGGCAGAGGGCAGAGAACTTCAGAAGGACCGGATGCGGGGGCTGTGGAGCCAGGCTTGGGGCGAGGGGAGCAAAGGGTAGGCATTGCCTGGGGTGGTGCGGCAGCGTGGGGCTGGGGCCCGGGGCTGGGGCCCGGGGCGAGAAGCCCTGCTGACGGGGTGGGGCATACCGGAGGGGGAGGCGGCACAGGTGCCTCCATTGCGACAGTGCTCCCAGCACTGGTCCAGCTCACACTTGTCGCCTGTGTAGCGGGGCTGGCAGCGGCACTTGGGCTGCCTGCGTGCATTGAGGAAGCAGCTGCCACCATTGAAGCACTGAAGGTTGCAGGTTCCAGGCCGAGTTGCTGCAGAAGGAGCTCGTCAGGAGGCAGATCCAGGGCAAGGGGAGAGGAGAGGGTAACAAGAGGCTGCAGGGAGGAGGGTCCTGGGGCACAGACGGCGCTGGGGAGGGGAGCATACCGTCGGGAGGGGGCGTTGGAGAGGGCACAGGTACACAGGTGCCATTGTCCAGCCGCTTCCCGTTGGGACAGGTGCAGACAGGCCCACTGGGGCTCAGCAGACAGAGCCACTCACACTTCTTGCGGTCACAGGGGTTGGTCACTGCAGGGAGGGGGCGTGGACTCAGCAGGGCCCTTCCCTGAGACCTCTGGACTCAGATCACCCCACTCCCCATCAGGGCCCGGGGCCACAGCTTGGAGACTGTTTCCCAGGGCCGCCCCCTGCCCCCCAGGCTCTCCTCCACCTTCAGGTTGCTTGTGCTGATGGTACAGGACCACGTCAGAGGCATGGCTCAGGCCCCCTGTCAGGTTGATCAGCGGGCTGTGTCCAAACTTGTGAATCTTGAACACACGATTATTGATGTAGGTGACACCATAGATGTAATCCTCAAAGACATCAATGCTGAAGGGGTGACTTAGGCCTGCGGGAGCAGGAGGAGTCAGGCTGAGTCAGAGGATGGTCAGGACCTGGACCTGCCCTTCAGAACACTGGTCCCCATGGCTCAACACCTCCAGTGCAAGCTGCCTCCATCCTCCCGCCTGCTCCTTCTCCTGGGGCTACCACTGGCAAAAGGTCCCGTCCCCCCAGGGTGTGTGAGGCTGGATAACTCCTGCGCCTTCTTCCCATCTTTGCCAAGTTCCTGCTGTCCGCACGCAACTCAATCTCATGGGCACAGTGACTGATGGATGATAGCCCTGGAGCGAGGCCTCTGGCCTCGGCGGGGAGGGCAGGAAGCCCAGGGCAGGGCCGGGCCGGAGGCTGCAGCCAGACTCTGACCTCGTTTGCTGTCAGCAGCCACGATGGGGTCTGTGCCGTTGAGCCGGATGCTGCCGATGACTGAAAGCTTGGCGTCTGCCCAGTACAGCCGTTCGTTGTGGTAATCCACAGCCAGGCCTGGGGGAGCAGAGAACGCAGTGAGGCTCAGTCTGCGCCACACCAGGCTGGGCGTAGAAGCAGAATTGGCTCCTTCCAGGACAGCTCCGCCTGTTCATGTGACCATTCCCAACGCCTTTTGGCGAGAAGCTTCCACAGGCTGGCTGCCTAATCCCACCCTAAGCCTCTTCCTCTCCAGCTTTTGTGTGGATTCAGCAGCCACTGGGCTCCGTGAGCGTGCCCCTCCACACCCCACCTCTGCTCCACTGACCCGTGGGCCACTGAATGTTGTCCTGCACCAGGGTCTCCCGGAGGGTTCCGTCCATGGCTGCCGTCTCAATCTTGGGGTGGTTCCCCCAGTCTGACCAGTACATGGTGCTGGGGAGGGGGAAGGTGTGACAGTGGGTCAGACCCAAGCGCCAGAGGAGTCAGGCACGGGACTGCTAGGTCCTGGGAGGAGGACTCGGGGAGACTCTACGCTAGGGGAGGCAGTCTTCCGTGCTAAACCCCATGCGCTGAGCCAGAGATGTCTGGGTGGGCAGAGCACCCCTGGAGCAGAAGGGGCAGCACAGAACCTGGCTGCCATGACAGCAGCCAGCCGAGTGGGGCCTGACTGGAGCCCAGGCAAACGCACAACTGGGGAGGCCCAGGGGTGGGGTGGCGTGGAAGACGCAGGCCTTGAGAAGGACCTGCCCTCAGTCTAGTCTGGGCCTGTGGATGCTGGGCCCCTTATCCCAGGGCCGCCCACCAGCAGCCCACCTCCCCCAGCACTCTGGCCCACCCCCTCAGCGGGTCCACCACGATGGCGTGAGGCTCGTCAATCATGCCCGAGATGAGCGTCTTGCGGTTCTCGCCCTTCATCTGCGCCACCTCGATCACATCTCGGCCCGAGTCGGTCCAGTACACGTTCCCCGCCACCCAGTCAATGGCAATCCCCCGAGGCATCTTCAGCCCTGAAATCTGAACGGGGGTCACAGGTCCAGGGGCTACTGCCTCATGTCTTTTTGCCTAGTACCTCCACCGCTGTATCTGCCAGCCTGACCCCATGCAAATAAATGTCTCCAGACTGCCAGCCAGCCCCCAGGCTCTCTCAGGAGACTCAACTGACAGTTTATGTACCAGACTTGGAGTTTCCCATGTTTTGCTAATTAACCCTTACAAAAATAAAATAAAATAAAATAAAAGCGTAGGAAATAGGTGCTGGTGATCGAACCCAATGCTTCTTGAATGCAAAATCACATATTCTACCACTAAGCAGCCACAGCCTTGCCTGAGATACATATTATTGTCTTAATTAATTCATCTACCTATTTTTTGTGGCACTGAGGATCGAATCAAGGGGCCTTACTGTGAACCACATTCCTAGCCTCACCCCACCCTCCTTTAAAATTTTTTTGAGACAGGGTCTTGCTAGATTGCTAAAACACTTAGGCTGGGTTTGAACTTGCGATCCTCCTGCCTTGGCCTCAAAGAATGCTGGGATTACAGGCATGCACGAGCACACTCAACCTGAGATAGGCATTACTATCACATTCTATGGATGAACAGAGTGAGTTTCAAAGCTGTTAAGATACTGGCCAAGACTGACACAGAGTGGCCTTGATGATCAGGAATCGAGAGGGGCTTTGACGCTGAGGGCGTCTGCCCATTCCCTGGACTGCTATGTGGCAAAGCCAACTATGGATAATTCTTACTGTCTCCCTGTGGCTGTGCCTCAGAATATAGTCCTGACTGTCCCTGCCTTCCAGTCTCACCCCCGCCCCCCTTCCACTACCCCCTTCAAGTTCTGCACGGCACTGCCTCTCCCACCCCATCTACAGCAGGCCAAGCTTACATTGAGGTGGGTGACGCCCCGGTCGATCTGCCGCCGGTGACGATTGGAGGTGGTGGGGGGTGCGGCAGGCGGCAGGCTGCGATAGGAGATGGTGCCAGTGTGCCAGTTGGTCCAATAGACACGGCCAGCCTTGACGTGGACATCCATGGCATCGATGCGGACACTCTCGTCACCCTGGAAGGCCTGCTCATAAGCTGAGTGGGGGTGCCCCGGGAACAGGCTGCGAATCTCATTGTCATCAGCAATGTACAGGACCTGGTATTCAGAGCCTGGGGGTGCAAGAGAAGGGTGCTGGGTGAAGGCAAAGAGCTGGGATGGGAGGTCAGGGCTAGAGGCTGGGGGTGCCGCCCCACGCTGAGGGGAGGGTACACCCTGGCTCAGCCTCTGTCACTCTAGGGCAGTCCTCTCTGCTAATCTGTCTGCTCTAGACCGAAGTGGACGTCTGCCCCCTAGTGCCAGACCTGAGGACTCTGGTCTGGCCTTTGAACATCCCTCCTTCCCAGACTGATCTAGTGTGGCCCGCTGCCCCGGAAATCTGTCCTGCCACTTGGTCTTGAGGACTTGTGGCTCCAGAGACCTCTGGCTGGCATTATCACACTCTCCGCTATGCACTACTAAGCACCCGGGTGCCCACGCATGGCGGCTGTGTGTGCATGGCACGGAAGGTGTGGCTGTGCAGAGGATGAGACTGCAGTGTGGCAAGTACATGCAGGGACTCAGATGCATGCCCAGCATGCGTGTGCACAAGTGTGTGGGTGTTTGCACAAGGCACGTGGCAGGTGCACGTGTTGCCAAAGGATGTATATGCCTGCAGGGCACAGGTGACGGTGTAGGGTGCTAGTGTGAGTTTGAGGGTGCTCTCGTCCCAGGAGGTGTTAGCGTGCACGTGTGCTGTGCATGGCTGTCCCCGCCAAGTTTCTGCAGAGAGCCAGCCCCAGGACCATGCCCTCCGCTTGTACCACGCCGTGCCCTGCTTTGCCTTGGCCTGCCTGGAGTCCATGCCTGTGCAAGGGTGTGTGAAGGGAAATATTCTACCCCCCTGGCCCATCTGGGGTGGCGGTGTGGCCTGGTCCCACCCCTCCTGTGCTCGCCCACCGCTGTACCTTCGGCCTTGCAGGTGTTGTTCGTCTTCATGAAGTTCCGGGCGCAGCTGCAGAGGTGGCCACCCTTGGTGTTGTTGCAGAGCTGTGAGCAGGTGCCGAAGCGCAGGCACTCGTTGGTGTCTGGGGATGACGGGAGGGTCACGGGCACATAGCAGCTGGTGTTTTTGTTCCCCCTACCCCACCGGTCCCACTTCCTACCCTGGCACCCGGGCTGCCCTGGCACGGTGTGGAAGCCTTCGCGGCAGGCGCAGTAAGCAGCTTTCTCGTTGCGCACGCAGCGTGCCTCATCCCCGCACATGCTGGCGTTGGTGGCGCAGCTGGTCAGCTTGGGGTCTGCGGGGGACAGAGAGTGGGTCTCCTCTGCTGCGCCCCCCCCGTGCCCGCCCGGCCCCCCATGGGCCTGGGCTCACCGATGCGGCAGTCCTCCTCATCAGAGCCATCCCCGCAGTCGTCAAACATGTTGCAGCGCAGCGAGGACGACAGGCAGCGCTGGTTGCGGCACAGAAACTCCTTCTTGTCTTTGCAGTGGGCGGCCTGGGCTGTGGGGGGCTCTGGGGATGGGTGGGGGCTTCAGGCCTTGGGCACTGACCATACCGTCCCTCCTCTCTCCTCCCACAGGAACCCACAGATTCCAGTGAGCCCGAGCCCAGCTGCTTGCCAATTTGCAGGGGTCCCCACCGCCTCCTCCAGCGCCTTCTCAGGGGCCTTTCTCTCCCAAGCAAACAGCGGCCCCTCCCGGCACGGCCATTCCCTAACTCCGCAGTGCCCTCTCCGTCCCTGTGCAGCGGCCCGCTGCAGGCCCCCAGCTCACCACAGTCTTCCTCATCCGTGCCATCCCCGCAGTTGTCGGTGCCATCGCACTGGCGCCCGATCCACAGGCAAACGCGGTCGTTCTTGCAGCGGAAGGGCCGGTTGGGAGGACACACGAACCGGGCTACGGTGGCCGGGAGGAGACAGAGCCAAACAAGTCTTAGGAGGCAGGGGTGGGTGGCCGTGTACGCCACTGGTGCAGCCTGAGCTCCCAGGCCCCTCCTCTACACCTGCCCCAAGTCTCACCGCACTCCTCCGGGTTCTCGTCCGAGTTGTCCCCACAGTCGTCCTCGCCGTCGCACTTCCAGGCCAGCGGCTTGCACAAGGTGTTGTTACACTGGAACTCATCCAGGGGGCAGGTCCGCACTGGGCCAGGGGCAGAAGGGGAAGCACGAGCATGGGCCTGGCCAGCTCCTTCCCTCCACAGGCAGACCCAAGGCCCAGGGCATCAGCGAGAAAGCAGTGGCCCATCCAGACTGGACCCAGGTCTCCTAATTCTCAACCTGGGTAGGCAGAGGAGCAAAAGTGCCCCTCTGGTGTTTAGGGGAGGAGAGGCTATTTTTGGGAACCATCCAGAGGGGCTCCAGGGCACTGTCTCTCTGGTGGATGTGGCAGGTGCACAGGAGCACTGCTGTGGAGGGGACCTGGGTTTGGCCCAGTCCTCAGCCTACCAGGGCAGAGAGCCAGGACATCTGCCCTCACAGCTGGCCTTGCTCCAGTCCAGCCTGCTCTCCTGGCAGGTTTCACGCTGCCTCTCCAGGTCTGCCAGGGTGGGACAGGCACTGGCTCACTGTCCCAGGGGAGGAAAGCCAGCAGGACTTGGCCTCTCAGGGAAGCCAACTTGGAGACAGAGGGATTTGGGCACGAGGCGCACACAGACACAGCACACAGGCTTCTGCTGGATTGTGCCTAACTGGTCCTGACCACTGGGCGAGGTGAAACCTGCACAGAAATGAACCTAACAGTCCTGTTTTTACTGCTCTCTCCCCAACACCAGGACTGCACCGGGCACAGGGGAGAGGCTCAGTCAGTACCTGCTGCATGGGAACGAATGCAGGAAAGAAAGGACGGGGCATTCCAGTGCTGTGTGATGGGGTGGGGCACAGTGCAGGGGAGGGCTCACCACCAGTGCCACAGGCCTCCTCGTCACTGCCGTCCATGCAGTCTGCGTCCGCGTCACACCGCCAGCGCAGCGGGATGCAGTGGCCACTCTTGCACTGAAACTGGTCCATGTCGCAGCGGGGCGTGCAGTCTTTCTGTGGGCATGGAGCCGACAGCCCAGTCAGCCCTGGTGGCCGGGCCCTCATGCCTCCTCTCGCTCACCCCGGTCCTCCGCTCACCTCATCTGAGCCGTCTGCACAGTCATGGTCTCCGTCACACTTCCAGCGCCCGGCGATGCAGCGGCCGTTGGCGCAGGAGAATTCACTCTCGGAGCAGGGCCGAGGGGCTGGGGAGGGACGGGGAGAGATAGGCCCCAGCAGGGTGGGCATGGGGACTCAGCCCTCGGGCATCTCAGAAGCCGCAGGGCGAGCCCAAGGCCCACCCATGTCCCTGAGGGCCACAACCAAGTGGCCCAATAACCAAGATGCTCACCCAATCCTGGGAGCCACCTGGCTGCCCTCTTGGGACTGGCAGGGCAAGGGGCAGTCACACTGACCCCACTGGGGACAGACACACAGCAGGGGGGAAGGTCCCTGGTCCTGCCCTGGGGCACACGGTGTGGGAGGAGGGAGGGACGAGGGAGAAGCGCACTGCGACAAGCACCGGATCTGGGGGAGGCCAGTGAGGGTGATGGGCAGAGGCCCGGCAGGGCACGGTGGGCTCCGGGGCGGAGGCAGGGATGTGGTGGGGGCAGGAGACATCGGAGACACCTACCTCTGCAGCCCCAAGAGGACAGTGTGAAAATGGAGAGAAACATGAGATGAGGTGAAATGGCACAAACTCAGTACACGACATGGAGTGGGGTGGGTGAGCAGGGAGGGGCTCCTGGCCCTGCCCTGGGGCTGGGGAAGCGTGCACGGGGCGGGGGGCGGGGGGAGACATACTGCAGCTCTCCTCGTCTGAATTGTCCCCGCAGTCATTGTCGTAGTCGCACTGCCAGCGGCCGGGCACACAGCGGTTGTTCTTGCAGCGGAACTGGTATGGCTCACAGGTGCGCTCATCTGGAGGCGAGATGGGGAGACGCTGGGGTCTCGGCAGGTGCGGGCGGGATGGAGGAGGGGCGGGGCACGCATGGCAGGCCCAGCGGACCCAGCCTTGGGGAGCCCAGCCCGCCATGCGGGGTCTAGGAGGCTCAGGGTAGGAGAAATGAGTGTGTGCCTGGTGCGGCTACTCTGGGGGGAGGTGGACAGCTCCCCCAGCATGGGCAGAGAAGGTGCTGCGCGGGTGTGGCTGGGGCAGCAGCTGGGAATGGGGGCTCACAGCGGGCACAGGAAGCCCAGCCAGAGGCAGCCTAAACCTCCACCTGCCAGCGGATGTTGCCCGGCCGGCCGCAGCCCCGCAGCCTGCCTGCCTCCCTCCCAGGTGGGGGCTGCGCTCACCACACTCCTCCTTGGGCTCGTCTGAGCCGTCTCCGCAGTCGTCCTCCCCGTCACACTTCCAGCGGGCTGGGATGCAGCGGCCGGAGTCCTTGCAGCGGAACTCGTCCACTCCGCAGGTCATCTGGGCTGCAGGGGCGCGGGCACGGGACAGGGTGAGGCCCGTCCCAGGAGCAGGCTGGGGGTGTGCTCGTGGGGAAGGGCGGCTCCCCCGGGGTGCACGAGGCCACTCACTGCAGTTGGCCGGCTCATCGCTGCCATCCACACAGTCATTGTCCCTGTCGCAGACCCAGACGCGGGGGATGCAGCGCTTGGTGATGGAGCACTGGAACTGGTTGGGGGCGCAGGTCACCTCGGCTGCAGGGCAGGGCGAGGGAGGTGAGGCCCCACCCCCTAGGCCTCTCCCCGCAGGGGGTCACCGTCTCCCCGCTGCTGCAGGCCCTGCCCTGCCTGCTCTGACGCAATTTCCTAGGGGGAAGGAATGACTTTTCCCCAGTCTGGGTGCGTTTGGTTTTCTAGACTGGCAAGAGCTATCTCCAAGCCAAACAAGATGCTTTTTATGGGCAAACGAGGTTATTTCTGTGGTTTACGTAACTCAAGCTAGGAACCCGAGCGGCTCTGCAAGGAGCGGTACCGGAGTCCACGTGCACCCTGGGTCTGCACCGTCCCCCTCCGCCCGGCCTCCTGTGTGCCCCGGGCACTCACGGCAGTCCCTCTCGTCCTCCCCGTCTCCACAGTTGTCCTGACCGTTGCAGCGGAAGATGCCGGGGATGCAGCGGTTGGTATTGGTGCACTTGAACTGGCTGGGCAAGCAGACGTGGATGTCTGTGGGGGGCGGGGGGCAGGTCACTGAGGGCAGACTGAGGAGTCGGGGAGGGAGGGGCCTCGCTCCCCCAGTGCAGGGCTGTGGGCTGGGGGGCTCCAGGCAGCGGAATCCAGCTTGGAGAGAACGTGCTGCTGGCTGGGGCCCCCTCACTCTGGAAACCTCCTGAGCGGCCCCTTACCGCAATTGGCCTCATCACTGTTGTCCTGGCAGTCATTGTCCCCATCGCAGATGAAGGCAGGGTTCGTGCAGATGCCCGTGGAGCACTGGAACTGCCCTGGGCGGCACTTGAACTCGGCTGTGGGAAGAGGGGCCTTGGAGTTAGAGGAGCAGGGGTCAGCGCGGTGAGAGACCGAGCCAGCGCCGCAGCCTCTACTCTCTGCTTTCCGGCAGGCAGCGCCTGCAGCCTGGACACTCACGGCAGTCTGCAGGCTCGTCCGAGTGGTCCCCGCAATCGTCCTCGGTGTCACACCTCCACCAGAAGGGGATGCACTTGTCGTTCTTACACACAAACTGGAGGGCAGGTGGGGGCGAGAGGGGTTGGTGGGTCTGGGGACTCAGACGCTCTTCTTTTGAGCGGCTGGGATGTTTTAAAGGAGCAGAGGGTCAGAGTGCTTGGGGCAGGTAAAGCCGGGCAGGAGCTGGGGTACGAAGAGTGCAGCAAGGCCGGTGAGGGGGTGTCCATGTGTGGCAGGGGGTGTAGAGGTGAGGACGGGGGACTGTAAGGAACACTGATGGTTAGGGGTGGGGTGTCTGTGTGCGGTGACAGGTGTAAGATTATTGCTGTGGGGAGACAAGAGGTAGGCAAGAAATGCGGGGGGTCAGTGTGAGAGAAACAGATGTGCAAGGGCATCAGAGTAGGTGTTGGGGTCCGGGGGAGCTGGGGTACAGGTGTGAGGCCTCAGGGGACCGGCGACCTAGTGGACGGTCTCACCTGACTGGCGGTGCAGTTGGATACGCAGGTGCGCCCATCACCGCCCAGGTAGAAATTGGTAGGGCAGGCACATTTGTGACCCCCGCCAGGGGACAGCAGACACAGGTTGCTGCAGCCACCGTTGTTGACCTTGCAGGGGTGATCGGGCACTGCCAGAGAAGAAGAGGGCAAGGGGAAGCAGGCTGAGCCTGGCTTCCAACTCCCCAGGCTGCTGGCTTCTGCGAGTAACCGCAGGGCTTGAGTTGCGGCGGTCAAAGCTGCCGGGCCCAGTCTGTCCTGGGCAGAGAGGCCCGGTGGACCGAAATCCTGCCTCTTCTAGCAGGGAGCTGAAGCCTGAGCAGGAGGGGCCCTCTCAAGGGCCCAGGATCAGGACAGCCCTGAGGCTCACACCCTCTGTGCCACCCTCACCAGCCTAGGCTGCCTGCTGGGTCCCACCTTGGTGTGCCGCACTCCAACCTGCTCTTCTCTCAGCTCCTTGGCTGGCATTGGGGCTGAGCTACCCTGGGACCCCAGGGAGAACCAGGCTGTGCTGAAGGCCCAGAGATCCCAAATGTACCCTGTCTGCCCGTGAGAACCTCCCAGTGCATGGCAAGTTATGCACAGGCAATGCTGAAGGTGGAGGAACGGCAACCGGACAGCCTAAGCCCCGCCCAATCCCCCACACCCGGGCCCCTCGCTACTCTCGCCTCTCGTTAGCTTACCATCCGGCTGGCGCAGGGCGTGGAAGACGTGCAGGTCCATGGGCCGGTGCAGGGTGCTGATGAGGAGCGTTTTATTGGTGCCGGTGGTCTTGTGGGCTCGGTTGATGGACTTTGTCTCCCAGTCGGTCCAGTAGACGTAGTCCTCAAACAAGGTCAGCGCGAAGATGTGTGGGATGTCTTGGCTCAGCACTGGGGTGGGGGACAGGCACACGGTGCTTGGCGTCTCCTTGCCCACCTGGCCACCTCACCCCACCACAACCCTCCAGGGTGGGCATGAGCCCTGTTCCAGATGATTCTGTGGTTTCTGAAGCCACACAGCTGATGAGTGGCAGACTGTCCCACAGCAATTCCTGCTCTGTGGCAGTCAATGGTTCCATTCAGGAAGTAGGGTGCACCTCAGGTCCCACCCCAGGCCTCCATCCCCACCTCCCTCGGGGCCGCCTTGCTGAGCTGCACACAGGAAGGGCTGTCCTCCTTCCCCAGGAAGGTGGACAGTGGCCTCATGCCTGGAGCAGCCCATGAAAACACTTGGGCACTCTGAACCCCGACACCCTCATATGTGTTGTCCTTACACCATGCCCTTTGGCCTTTCCATCCACCTTTGCCCCCCACACCCAGTCCCTGTCACTCCAAACCCACACTTCCCGGGCACACTGACCAACATGGCGATTGGAGCCATCCAGGCTGGCAAACTCGATGTAGTCCTCCCGGGCGTCGGCCCAATAGATGCGCTCAGTGACATAGTCCAGAGTCAGACCATTGGGCCACGTGATCTTGGTGTCCACAATGACACTGCGGCTGGACCCATCCATGCCAATCCGGCCGATCAGCGAGTGGTCGCCCCAGTCTGTCCAGTACAAGTACCTGCCAGGTGGGTGGGCAGTGAGCCCGAGAGGCCCAGTGACAGGGTCCCACCGGGAACACACACAGAGGCGGGGCTGGGGTGTCTGAGGGCGTCACCTGCTTTCAGGGGCTTCCCCAACCCTCCCTGTCCACATACCCATTCTGCACATCCACCACCAGAGCCCTGGGCTCTCGGAGGCCAGAGCTGACCAGCACCGTCCGATAGGCCCCGTTGAGCTTAGACACTTCGATGGTGTCCCGGCCTTTGTCACACCAGTACAGGTTGCCCCCCACCCAGTCCACAGCCAGCCCATCTGGGTTGCTGAGGCCTGTCCGATGTAGGACCTGCAGGCAAGGGCAAGGAAGGAGAAACCCAGTGACCTGGGAGGAACCCTTGACCTCTCCGAGGTCCAGCCTCCCCAACCCCATAACATGAGTACAGTTCCCACCCTTAGCCTCTCTGGGAGACAGATGATGTACAACACCAACCCCAGGCCTGACACTAAAAGGTGTCAGCAGGAAAGGGGTCTCCCAGGAAAGCAGTCTCTAGATGACCAAGACCACAACCAGGCCCTGTAGAGCCCGGAGCATGGCTGGAAGGAAGGTCAGACATAAGAGGGGCTTCCTGGTGACAGGGGAGACCTGGGGAGGGTTCAGCTTTAGGATCCCCAGTGTGTCCATGGAGGAGGCACCGCCCCTGGGCTGCACCTGCACATTGCTCCCGTTCAGGTGCATCCTTCGGATCATGCTGCCCTGGGTGGTCACATCTGTCCAGTAAATCATCTGCTCTCGATAGTCAAAGTCCAAGGCGACAGCATTGTTCAGGCCCTGGGTTTGGGGGTTGGGGGGTGGGAGGAGAGAGCTGTGGTGTCGGGGACAGTTTGGACACGGAGAGGGATGACCGTGGAGTCGGAGGTGGCTGGCTCTAGCGGGGGTGACTGTGGGCACCTGTGGGGAGATGCACCGGGCCCAGGCAGTCTGGCAGGGAGCGGCAGGCCTGGGTTTTAGTACCTGCTTAAGCAGTGTGTAATTGGAGCCGTCGAGGTTGAGCTTGCGTAGGTAGTACCGGTTGGCAAAGATGAGAAATGGCTCCTCATCTGGAAGTGGGCGACTTGGGTTATGCATCTGGCTGAGGCACATTCTAATAGCCCTGGCCTTGCAGCCTTTCTTTCTTTCTTTCTTTTTTTTTTTGTCTTTTTGAGGCAAGGTCTCCCTATGCAGTTCAGGCTGGCCTTGAGCTCACCTTGTAGCCCAGGCTGGTCTTGAACTCACAGTGGTCCTCCTGCCTCAGCCTCCCAAATGCTGGGATTACAGGCGTGCACCACCACACCCGGCTTTCTCCCAAACCTTTCTTAAACCCGGCCATCCCAGCCCTCCCTCCACAGCCCTTAGCTCCCTGGGCATCTCTTGCCCTCCAAGTGCCCATCTCACCAGTCACGGCTTTGCAGCTGTGGGGGTCCCCGCCGCGGGGCGCGTAGCCCTCCACACACAGACACTTGTAGCTGCCATGGGTGTTGATGCAGCGCTGGCTGCAGGGGAAGGTGGTGCTGCACTCGTCCACGTCAGTGCATGTCCGGCCATCATCCTTCAGCCGGAAGCCAGGGCGACAGCGGCACTGCAAGTGCAGGGAGACCTGGGCTACGGTGTGGTGGGGTTGGGGCCTCCCCTGCTGGGGAGCTGGGGTGAGGGACCCTTCTGGTCCTGACTTGCCAGGAGAGGAGGCCACACAGGGACTGAGCCCACCCAGTCCGCTGTCCGGCCTTCACGACCACAAGCACCGATGGTGAGGGAGGTTTCTGCGCCCAGAGGCCAATGCTGTGCTCCCCACAGATGCCCTGGGGCAAGGACGGGGCCGGGCACACTGTCCCCTGGAAATCCTTTCTTCACTTGGCTGTCCTCCCACTCAGCAGCTGCTCCTCCTCAAGCACCTCTGCTGCTCTCCCAAGCCTCCAAGGCCCTTGGGGACAGGCGCTCAGCACGCTCCGCCTGAGACCTCCTCTTTGCTATCTGCACGCACTTCCTTGGGGATTGGGTTGAGGCTCATAGATTTAAACAGCATCTCTAGGGGGCAACTCTCCCTCCAGTCTGGGCCTGCACTTTGAACTCTAGACCTGGGTGTCTGTTACCTGCTTGACATCCTCACTCCCTTCCCTCAGAGCCCTTATCTCATCTATCAGCAGAGAATCCCGCTGGTTCTGGCTTCCAGATAGATGCAGAACCTAGCAGAGGTGTCTGTGTGTTCACTGCTGTAGCCACAGAGCCCTGGTAGGCTAAATGCTCACAGAAACAAAAGCAAAACCAAAGAGCCACAAACCAACCACTGGCTAAATGGATGGATGGATGGGTGGATGGACGAGAGGTTGGAGCAGGGAGTTCTGGCTACAGGTCTGGTGTGTGGGAACTTCCACCTGGGGGCTGGGCACACCTTGAAGCCAATCTTGAGGTCCTCACAGTCCTGGCTGCAGCCACTGAGCTTGCGACTGAGACACTCGTTGATGTGGCAGCCACGTTCATCAGAGCCATCGCCACAGTCGTCCTGGCCATTGCAGAGCAGAGCCTCGGCCACGCAGCGCCCGCTGCTGCACAGGAACTGCGAGGAGGCGTTGCACTTGCGCTCTGTGGAGGGCAGGGGGCGCAGGTGAGCGGGCCGCAGGCGGCTGAAGGGGGGGAGGGGCGCGCGCCAGCCCACCTGGGCCGCTGCAGTGCGGGTTCTTGGGCGCCTCGTCGCTCTGGTCGTGGCAGTCGCTCTCCCCGTCGCACTCCCACTGGCGGGAGCTCAGGCAGCGCCCGTTGGCGCAGCGGAACTCGCTGGGGCCGCAGGTCGGGTACTCTAGGGGAGGGGGGCGTGAGGCGGGGGCGTGGCGCCCGGGAACGCCGAGGGCGCTGTGACCTCCCGCCCGGGCGCCGGGGCTCACCACACTCGGGGGACTCGTCAGAGCCGTCGGCGCAGTCCCGGTCGTGGTCACACACGAAGTGCTTGGGGATGCACTGGTGGTTCTGGCACATGAACTCCCGATCGTCGCAGGTGCTGTTGTACACTGTGCGCAGAGGCGGCAGCCCTTCAGCCCTGCGGCCGAGGCCGCCGCCAGCCGGCCACCGACTCTCCTACCCTGGCCTCCTGGTGGTCCGAGTGAGTGAACCCAGCACTGGAGGGGAGTCTGGGTCTCTGAGCCGAAGCCACGGCTCTGCTCCTAACCGTGTGAGACCCCTACTGAAGGCCCTCCCCTCCCAGGCCTCGGTTTTCCCAGCTGCAAAGTGAAACTGGCCACTTACGGCAGCCTGCTGTGACGCTTTCATCCGCGCCGTCGGCACAGTCCTTGTCGCCGTCACAGAGCCAGCGCTCGGGGACGCACATGTGGGTGCCAGGGCAGGAGAACGAGGAGGGGCCGCACGTCTTGCCTTCTGTGGGGGCGGGCACCGACACTCAGGGGCGGGCGGAGCAGGGCCAGGCAGCTGTGCCGCCGCCTCGCGCTGGTGGGGCCCTCCACCGGGTGTGCGCGAGGGTGGGCTGCGGGCCCTCCCCGGCCGCCTCCCCCAGCCTGGCCCTGGCCCCTGCTCACCACAGTGCGCCGCCTCGTCGGAGCCGTCCCCGCAGTCGTCGCTGCCGTCACACAGCCACTGCTTGGAGATGCAGCGATGGTTCTGGCACTCAAACTGGGCCTCGGAGCAGAACTTGTCTGGGGCAGGCAGAGGATGCAGTTAGACCTGGGTGGCAGGGACAGCACTCGGAGGGCGGGCAGGCGCTGCGCAAGGACGGGAGAGACACCCAGGGGCCCGTCTGTGGGGGGTCAGCGGGAGCTGGCAAAATGGCCCGTTTCTGAGCCTGAGGGTCTAGGGAGTAGGACAGGGTAGACAGCCCCGGGTGCCCTTCTCAAAGGAGGGCACTCCCCGGGGACCTGGGGGGGCCCAGCCGGTGTGTCAGTGCCGCGGCAGAGCCTGGGCCTCGGGCGCTCTGGGCTGGGCTCGGGGCCGACGTCACTCACTGCAGTGGGCCTCGTCCTCCCCGTGCTCGCAGTCGTCCTCCTTGTCGCAGGTCCAGCTCATGGGGATGCACCGCCCACTGGGGCAGGCAAAGTAATTGAGGGGGCACCTGGGGCGCTTCACACCTGGGGGCGAGGGAGGTGTGAGGCCCCTGCCGGCCCGGGGCCACTGCCCACCACGCAGAGGCCAGCAGCTGACCTGGGCAGTCACGCTCGTCGCTGTAGTCCCCGCAGTCATTGGCACCATCGCACACCCAGCTGGGTGCGTAGCAGAGGGAGGTGCGCTCACAGGGCTGGAAGAGCACACCCTTCACTCCCAGGCGGA
The DNA here is from genome assembly GCA_004027595.1 of Dinomys branickii. Lineage (NCBI taxonomy): Eukaryota > Metazoa > Chordata > Mammalia > Rodentia > Dinomyidae > Dinomys > Dinomys branickii. Next base: position 40,665 of record PVLD010003488.1, on the reverse strand, counting down.
AGTAGCTACTGCAGTCGGTGGCACCTGGTCGGGTGGGGGAGGGGTTAGGGATGATGCCCAGCTCCCCCCCAGAGCGCCTCCCGTGGCACCTGGTAGCCCACGCGCCTTGGTGTGCTGCACAAAGCCGAAAAGGGCCTTTTGGCTGAGGGGCTGTCCATGCCACCGCCCTCTGCCCCCTCCTGCATCCCAGGCGAGTCCAGGAGCATGAACACAGCGGGGTGGGGGGTGGGGGCTATCATGTAGGGGCTCAGGGAGGGCCAGCGGGCTCGGGGTGGAGCAGAGGACCTGAGACAGGAGGGGCAGGGCACAGCACTGGTCTGCGGCACCGGAGGCACAGGGCGTCACTCACTGCAGTTCATCTCGTCCGAGGCGTCTTCACAGTCCACGAACTGGTTGCAGCGGCTGGAGTTCCCGATGCAGGTCCCATCCCGGCAGCGGAATTCGCCGGCACCACAAGCCGTTTCTAGAACAGCCCCGCCCAGACCCGTCAGGCCGTTGTTCTCTCTGGGGGGCGCCAGGAGGGCCCAGGACAGAGCCCCTGGCCTAAGTCACACCCCCTGCTCATCATCCCAGTACTGCAAACTAAGGACAAAAGGCCAGCTAGGCGGAGGGTGGGTGGAGGCTCAGGTTTGCAGGGGAGAGTCTGAGGCTGGGCCAGGCGCCCAGGCGCCCACTCACTGTTGCAGGGAATCTCGTCCGAGCCATCCCCACAGTCATCCGCCCCGTTGCACCACAGCATGTTGGACACACAGCGCCCGTTGTTGCACTGGCGGAAAGTCTTCTTGCAGCGGCGTGAGTCTGCGGGGGGTGGGGCAGGGGGGAGTGGTCACTGCAGGTCCAGCGAAGGGGCTGACTCTGGTGACCAGCATGGCCCTGTTCAGCCCCGTGCTATAGGCCTGCTTCAGGATAACTGGTTCTACCTTTAGTGAGCTCCTAGGCCTTCTCAGGCATGGGGCTGGGTCATGTGGGGCCTGGGGCCGGAGGGAGTGGGGGCTGGAGTAGGGTCCTTACTGCAGTAAGACGGCTTCTCGTCGGACTTGTCCTTGCAGTGGGAGACCCCGTCGCAGGTCAGGCTGAAGTTGATACATTCGCCATTGGCACACTCGAACTCATCTTGCGCTCGGCAAGAGGAATTCACCGCTGGGGAGGAAGGAGAGAGCGCTTCATGACCCCTGCCTGGGTCTGGATCTCCGTTCCCTTCTCCCCAGCAACTGGGGTCACTGTCAGCCTTTGCTGGGCAGAAGGCTTTGAGTCCCGGGCTGGAGAGTCCGGGGCGAGGCTGTGTGTGAGGCTCCTCAGTCAGCCCTCCCTGCCTCCTCACCTCGACAGGAGAGGTCCTCCTGCAGGATTCTGCCCCCTCGGCAGGAGCAATTGACATGCCCTTGGTGAGTGAGTAGGCACAGGTCCTGGCAGCCCCCGTTGTTGATGCGGCAAGGAGAGAGTTCGCCTGGGACAGTGTGAACACAGGCTGAGGAGAGCCCCCTGCGCTGCATACCCCAAGCCCCCACCTCAGTCTCTGCGCAGCCACATCAGGCACAGGGTTCACCACAGCAGGGAGGGCGGCCTGGGGAGGCTGGGAGTGGGGAGTGGAGGCTGAGGGTGTCTGTGTTCATATGTGGGGAACTGTGGGCTCTGAGGTGCATCTCAGGGAGATCCCAGTGCAAGGAGTTTTATTTATTTTTTATTTGAGACAGGATCTCACCAAGAAATGAAGTTACCCAGGCTGGGCTCAAACCTGAGATGGGCCTCAGCTGTACAGAGTGCTGGGGTTACAGGCACGTGCGGCCTGCCAGGAGTCTTTGAGGTCATGTGAGCAGTGGTGGTGCAGGGCCTGCATGCGTGAGGAGCAGGTGAGAGGCTGGGAAAGCTGTGGATCTGTGGGGGGCAGGGGGAGGCGGGGGGCCCAGTATGGGGCTATGCATGAATAGGCTGAGGGTGGGTGCAGGTGGCACCTGGCATGCCCGCATGACCAGTTCTGGGATGTGTGGTGGCTCCAGGCAGGAGAAATTATCAAGGCACGTGCTGGTGGTGGTGTCCGAGGCGTGTGCTTGAGGTAACATGAATGTGTGTGTGTGTGCGCACATGCTTTGATGAGGCTGGCCCGGGTGAGTGCCCAGTTCACATGTGTGCAAACACAGACGTCTTGAAGGCTGAAGTACAGGAGAATCTGGGAGTTTCCTGGGGGCAAAATACAAACAGCTGTGTGCCTGTACGGTGGCGGACCAGGAGGGTGAGGCCAGGCTGGTGCGTGTGCATGTGTTTGTGTGCGCATACGGTGTGGGTGTGCAGCACAGACAGCAGGACGATAAGGCTGGTGCCCGGGCTCCACTCACAGCTGTTGGTGTCGTTGGCCACGGCGATGATGCCCATGGGCTGCTGGGGGATGTCCACACGCAGGAGCTTCATGTCACTGCCCACGTACTTGTTGGCCCGTTGCACTGCCCGCCGCACCCAGTCAGTCCAGAAGATGTGCTCCCCGTACACAGCCAGTCCAAAGGGGTGGACTGGCTCCGACTTCAGGATCACCTGGAGACCACAGCATTGTCACGGTGCTGCGCAGGCTCTCACCCGACCTCACCAATGCGGCTGGCGGACGGGCGATGGGGGCCTGAGAAGTCACACCAGGCTCTGAGGGGCGAGGGCTGCCCCAGCCTGGACCCCAACTTCCTCCACCCCCGCAGACTCACATAGCGCCGGGAGCCGTCATACTCGCATCGCTCGATCTTGTCCAGGGTGGCGTCGGAGAAGTAGAGCTTCTCGGCACGGTGGTCGATGGCCAGGCCGTTGGGCGTGCGGATGTCCTTCTCAATGAGGGTCAGGACGTTGGCTCCAGATAGGGCTGCACGCATGATGCTTGGGTGCTGCTCATTCCAGTTGGTCCAGAACATCAGGCTGGGGCAGAGGGGCACAGGGGTCAAGGGTCAAAGCTAGAGTCTGCCTTGGAGGACACAGGCCAGCACTGGAGATAACCAGAACCTAGGGGTCAGCCAGGGGTTTCCCAGACTCTGCTGTGTGACAACCCCAGAGCCAAGGCCAATCCTGCCCCAGTGCCCGGGAAGAGCTGGACACTGCACTGTCCATGGACTATGTGGCCGGGCCTTGGGCATACACGAATCACATCCTCCAGATCTCACTGACCACCTTCTCTGTAGCTGAAGGCCTTTGCACATTTGCGGTTGAGCCCCAGTCCCACTGTGTACTAGCTCTGACTCCGAAGCCTCCTCAGGACACAGGGTGCGGCCAGCCCATGGCCACCCCGTGAGGCCCTCAGGGTGGTGGTAAGCTCGGGACAGATGTGGGAGACTCAAGCACAACAGTGTGACAGTGTGTCCTCAGATCACTTGCCTGGATACTGAGTCCTGGGTCTTTGTTCCCTAAGATTCACACTTACTTGGGCCTGGAGCAGGCAGGGGAACCAGCGCCTTCCAGCGCTTTTCTGCCCACCCCATGCACACTGGACTATGGGACCATGTGTGTCATAGCTCTTTTTTTTTTTCTTGTACCAGGAATTGAACTCAAAGCCTCATGCCTGCTAGGCAGGCACTGTGCCGCTGAGCTATATCCCTAGCCCTGGACCATGTGTGTCAATTACTTTTCTCTCATTGCTGAGACAAAATGCCCAAAGCCCAGAATTAAGGAGAAAGGTTTATTTAGCTCACACTTTGTGGAGGTTTCAGTCCATCCTCAACTGGCCCCAAGGCAAAGTAGCACATAGCAGAGGGCAGCAGTTGATGGCAGCGGAAAACAACAAAAGCAACAAGAGAAAAGTAACTGAGAGAGAGTTTGGTACCAGAGAAGTGGGGCCGTTGCTGTGACTATACCTGACCATGTGGTATAAGAGCCCTTGTGAATGGTTTGCGGGAAGTTTGGAAAGGTGTGGAGATGTCGCCTGTAAGAGTAGAGCTGGAATGCTTTAGGCTCTTCTGTATGGGAGATTCTGGTCAGAGCTCAGAAGATCAGAAAGCTGATAGAAATCCTGCTGGTAAAGATTGAGCTCGGGAGGTTTCTGCTGGGAAGAAGGACTGCACTGGCTGTTGGACTCCAGATGATGTGTGTTACGGCTTGGCACAAAGTTTGTCAGCATTCTGCTCGTGTCCAGAACTTTGTCTGAGACTATGATTAAGGGCACTGGACTAATTAACCTGGCAGACAAGATTTCAAGGCAGTGAACATTGGGGCAGTGGCATGGTTATTGCTGGGGGCTTTTAGCCAGATTTATGTTGAGACTCAAGAGCAAAGAGCCCAGCAGGATGATTTAAAATGTTGTGAGTTTGGCCAGAAAGGAAGCTCCAGTAAAACTGTGGATTGCAAAGATAAGGCTGAGGAGATCTCTACTGCTGAGAAGGAACAAGAGAATGGAAAAGATGGCCTGCGGGCATCACAAGAAGCAGCAAGTCTCCACCCTTTGCAGCCTCAAAACTGCAAAAGTGAAAGACTTTGCTTTGAGGAGAAAGCCGCAGAACACCATGTTCCAGAATGGCGGTGGCATAGAGAATTTGTTTCTCAGAATCAGGTTCAGAGTGCTCAGTGATCTAGGCACTGGACCCCTATAGCCCAGCGAGAGGGATGTCTGGCTACTGCTCCAGGTGGCAGCAGACAGCATCGATATGGTGCTGGTTTTAGGCACGTGCAGAATGCAAGAATTATAAGGTTAAGAAGGCTTCCACCCCGCAAGGCCTGGGGGGCCGGGCAGTGTGCCCCTGGGAGGGCAGTATGTGAAGCTGTGAGCGTGAAGCCAAAGGTGCAGTGGAAACCCCAGAAGGTTGGAAAAGCCAGGAACATGGATCATCTAAGGAAAGTTGCAAGGAGGAAGCAAAGTGGGCCTGAGAGAGAAGCCGTGGGAGCTACACTGCAAGTGCCATCGGGGTGTAGCCACACAAGCTCATTAGAGCCCACAACTTACCACAGATTGATTCAGCTGCTTCACACGAACTACAGGACTTAATGTTTGCCCTGTTGGATTTTGGACTTGTGTTGGTCCCATTCTTTTGTATCCCTGTTTGTACCTTTTGGAGTGGTCATGTTTATCTTGTGCCATTGAATACTGGAGTGTTAAACTTCCTTTTCTTTTGTAGAAGGGCTCACAGCTAAGAGTTTGCTTTGGAGGAGACTTGGAACTTGGACTTTTCAGCAATGCTGGAACTGTTAGGACTTTGGCAACTAGTAGAGATAGACTAAAATGCCTTTTGCATAAAGGGATGTGCACGAGTCTTTGGGGGGCCAGGGGCGGAATGTGTGTCTTGATTTCCCCCTAAAGCCTCGTGCAGTCATGGGGCAGGCTTCTAGAGTTTGTGATTGATTCATGGTCCAATGCTGGGATTATGGGTGTGAGTGCTGCACCTGCTCTGCGGTAGGTGTAAGACAGCGAAAGAGCTTGCTCTTTCTTGCTCCTCCTCTTTTGCTCTTGTTGCTTTTGCTGTCTTCTGCCACCATGCACTGAACCCCTGTACCATGTGCCACTGTGCCTTGGAGCCAGCTGATTACAGACTGAAACCTCCACAAACTGAGCTAATAAATCTTTCCTTTTTACTTAATTCTTGGCATCAGGCATTTTGTCTCAGCAATGAGCGAACAATAGCCAAGACACCAGGCAAGGACACAGAGGTGGGTTCTGTCCTCTAGCTCTCTCTAGGCCCTTTCCCGGCCCCCTCCCTGCTGGCCTCTGTCCTGCTTGTTGATCCCCTGATGTCACAGACTGTGGCCGTCTGTGTTCTTGAACCTCTCCAGGTCTTACTCTCTACTCCCATCCCTAGAGGCTTTGCGTCTCAGATGACCTATCGTCTTCTGCTACTAGGCCCATGTAGGAAAATGAGGCATCTTGTCCCCTGGGAGCTACTGGCTGCTCCTGAGCTGCTGAGAGGTCCTGAGGACCCGACTCCCATGACAAATACCTCGTTCTAGAGAAAATACACGGGTTCTTGATGCTAATAGAGTCAGGGTGGGAGAGTGGAGGAGGTGATGTCTCCCTCCAGCCTGCCTGAGAGGAGACAGCTATCCTGGGGGGGGCAGCTAGAGTCCTCTTCCTTGTCATGTGAGGGCTGGACTTGCTTCTCAGAGCCTTCCACACTCGGAGGTCCAGTCAGATCACAGTGACAGTGGGAAGTGGTTTTTGCCTATGGTCAACAAAGTCTCACATGTGTGCAAGGGTGCAACTCTGGCTCCAAGTTTGGTGAATGTGCTCTGAAAGAGGCGTGGTGGGAGGGAGAGGAAGGCTTCCCTGGGCAGGCAGTCAGCAGCACCCTTGGAGGACTGTGGCTTCCCCAGGGCTGCTACATGCACGGCAGCTTCAGGGCAGGCTCAGGAGCAAGTGATACCGGCCAAGCCTCTGCTCACCCCTGCCCCTGCCTCTGGTCCACGCTGTCTCCAACAGTCCCACTCCTCCTCTTGGGTGCCCTGTGCCCAGCACACTCTGGGCACCCTCAGAGGAGGGCTCAGTGTCACCCCAGCCAGGGGCAGGTTCCTGGCACAGTCTTGAGGCTCCTAGCTTCCTCACTGCGAGCAGAAGCTCATATGCCCTAGGCAGGGTCCTGCCTCTTTCCTACTGGTGAACGCTGGGTTCTCAGAGGCCATTTGCTGAGCAAAGGACAGTGGGCACCAATGAGGGGTTCCCTCTGGGATGACAGGGGAGCCCAGCACAGCGCCCCATCCGGAGGCTCCAGGGCCCTGGGGGACAGGCCCTGTGGCCAGCCTCAGACAGCTGAGATCATCAAGGGTCCCAGCAGGGGAGCCTGGAACTTTGTCATCAGCTGTGTCCCTACATGCCAGACGGGCTGGGCCGAGAGGGGACAGAAGGCCCTTGTGCTGGGTCAGCTGTGCAAGGTAGGCTTGCTGGGGCAGGACCTGAGTCACATCAGGGTGAGGAATCCAGGCCCAGTCCTCTCACCGCTTCTATGTAGTTGCTTCTGGGTTTTGTTTGTCCCCTGGTTTCCTAGTAAAGCTTTGTGGAAGCACTCCAAAGGCTGCTGAATCAGGGAAAAAGAGTTTTGCTCACACGTGGGCCAGGATTGCTATGGAGAGGGGCTGGCTCATTAGAGGCCCATACAGAAGGGAAGCAGAGCAGGCAGAGACTGCGGGTGGACTGGGGGGACCCCCCGGGGTGCTTTCTCCCAAATTCTTCCGGGCCTGTGCCCTTGACTGCGCTGCAACCTGACTCCAGCCTTCCCAGCCATCCATGCGGGGAGGCCCCGCCCTGCCCTTTCCTGCCTTCGGCTTTCTGACCCAGGCTTTTGCCCAAAGCCCTCCTCCGATCCAGGGGGCTTTGCCTGTCTTTCCTGCTTCCAGGGGCTGTGCCAGCTACCATCTATGTGACGGTGTTGGTCAGTGCGGGACAGCCCCCCTCCTCTCGTCACTTCAGCACTATGACTTCTCTGCACTGGTATGAGACCTCTTCAAGCCCAGCCCAGGGCTTCCACAGGCCTGGGGTGCGGTGAGCATTCTTTGCCTGAGGCTGTGAGTTTGAGAGCCCCAGAGGACCTACTCTGCAGCTCCAACAGGACTGTGAGTGAGTCAATCACAAAGGCAGAAGAGCCCTCCACAGCCCCATCTCCTCCCTTCTGCTACTACTCTCTCGCTCTTTTTTTTGACCTTTTTTGAGACAGGGTCTTGCTGTGCAGTTCAGGCCGGCTTTGAGCTCATTTTGTAGCTCAGGCTGGCCTCGAACTCGCAATGACCCTCCTGCCGCAGCCTCCTGAGTGCTGGGATTACAGGTGTTTAAGTACTATTCTCATATCATATTACAGAGAAGGAAACCGAAGCTCAGAGAGGTTATCCAGCCTACCTGAGGCTACACAGCTAGGAAGCGGGGAGCACGTTGAAACCTAGCCCTGCTCCTCCTGAATCCCTTATGTGGCTACCAGGGGCAGTTTCTGCCACCCCCTCAGCCCACCTCTCCCACCCCTGGGCCCGGCAGCTCACTTCTGGCATTCATCCAGCACGAAGGCCCGAGGGTGGTCGTCTCCAGACATGGTGATGACGGTCTCCCGCTCAAAGGCCCCTGGGCGGGACTGGTCCACAGTGTGGCGGGTGATGGTGGAGGTTGTGTAGCTCGTCCAGTACAAGGTGTCCCAGCCTCGGTGATAAGCCAGGCCTTCCACAGAGCCCACGTCTGTGGAGAGACAGTGGTGGGTGTGGGTCAGGAGGGGCCAAAGAACAGTGCCACGGGGGCAGCCTGGGAAGGTGTGCAGGAGGCAATCTGAGGCGCCATCCCTGGTTAGAAGGGAAGGTGTGGGGCATGGGAGCATATGGGGTACAGCAGAGAGGGCCCAGAGCCCTAATTTCTCCCACACTACCCTAGTGTCACCCACCTGGATGATCCACGGCCATTTCCCTCTCCCACCCCCACTCCTGGCCCACTTGGCTTCCGTGTGGCCAATCTTCAGGAGCTCTCCTGCCCGCCTGACTGGAGCGGATCTCAGTGAACTAGATCCTCCTTGGGTTGGACTGGGGTCATCCTGCTTCATTAAAGAACCAAGTGCACAAGACCAGAATGGGGGCAATGTAAGAGCAAGACAGGGGTCTCAGTGGCTTCCAGCGGTAGGACAATATGGCTGCCAAAGGGCTATAGAGCATTGTTGCCTGAACAGCAGCCTGGAGGGGTGGGCACCTCCCCGTGTCTCCTGACCGAGTTAAGATTACAGAGTATCGAGTTCAGCTTTGGACACTATTTTCCCTCCCTCCCTCTCTCTCTTTTCCAGTGTTGGAGATTGAACCCAAGGCCTTGCACATGGTAAACTTATGCTCGACCACTGAGCAACATGCTCAGCCCCTTGGACGTGATACTTTTAGTGGACAGGACTTTACGGAGCAGAAAATGTCCCAGAGGAGCTGAAAGGACAGGTCTGCTTCTCTCAGGCCCGGGCAGTCTTCCCAGACAGGCTGAAAGGCCGAATGAGCCAAAGGGCCAGCGAGGCTGAAGCAGAGAGACACAGTGGCACAAAAGGGCAGTTTCCAAAGTGCTGAAAGGCTGTCCTCGGAGGACAGTGCTCTGGCTGTGACTGCTCTCATGGTCAGAGGCCACTAGCCTGAGCAGACCTAAACCTGGACCCGCGGCAGCGTCTGGGATCCTCTCTCCCGACGCAGGGGAGAAAGCCCAGGATTGGCAAGTGTAGGCAGCCCGCCCAGGGCGCCTAAACCCTAACTCAGGGTGTCTACGGCTCCTGCAGTGAGTGCTGAGCTCCTCTCCAGAGGGCTGCTGGCCTGTCTGGGCAGCCCTGGGGCAGAAGTAGCCCAGACAGCGCAAGGGAACAGGGCCTCGCTGACTCTGAAGAAGGAGAAACCTCCAGGTAGTCACAGGGTGCAGTGATTGGGCGGCAGGGAGCGGCAGCAGGTGGGACTCGGGACCAGGTGGGGTGGGCTGGCTGAGCCACTTCCTGGGAAGCCTGGCCCCTGACTCACTCTCTACAATGGTGATCCTCCCAGAGCCGTCGTCATTGATCTGCTGGATATTGCCAAAGTGGATGTCGCTGAAGAAGATCCGATTAGGGGTGCCCGGGGAGGTGCCTGCTCGGTAATCGAAGGCCAAGGCGATGACATTCTTCATGTGTTCAGGGTCCTCAAAGGGCTGCACTGGTGCGTTGAGGTTGCGCTCGTCAGACAGGTGGATGCTCTTGAGGATGGTGCGCTCCGAGTAGAGCAGGTAGCCGGCATACTCACGGCACGACGCCCCGTCTTCTGCCAGCATCCCATGGGCGCAGGCACAGGCCCGCTGTCCAGAGCCCCGGTACAGACACAGCTGCTGGCACCCGCCATTGGCCACTGCACACACGTTGGTGCCTGGAGGGCAGGGGTGACAGAGGGCAGGGCCCGCCTGGGGGAAGGGCTCACTTGACAAAATGCCCGTTGTTCAGTCTCGGGTGGAAACTCCACGTGGCACCTCCTCTGCGCCAGCATCCCCAGCCCAGACAGTCCTCGAGACCCCAGCACCCAACATCTGGGTCTGTCCTCAACTTCACCCCCTGCTCCCCATCGCAGGGACTTGGGGGTCAGTGGGAAAAGCCCCAGTGGGCCTAAGCTTCCCCTGTCTCTCTTGTTCCAGGACAGGATTCACACCCTCCCAACTCACCTTTCTGCCGATCCCGGTTGAAGACTTTGATGTCTTTCAGCTGTACTCCGATGCCAGTTCTCAGGGGCACAGAGTCTGTGGCATTCTCCTTGCTCCCGCGCTTGATGGAGCCGTTGGCGTGAGTCCTGGGGGGAAGGAAGGGCGGGGCGGGGCGGGGCGGGATAGGGTGTCAGTTGGAGCTAGCAGGGAGCACACACACACACACACACACACACACACACACACACACACGAAAGGGCAGAGCAGATCCCCACCTATCACTCCAGTAGATGAAACCCTCAAACACAGACACGGAGAACATGTCCATGTTGTTGTTGGACAGGACCACCTCGCGGTTCTCGCCCGTCTCCAGGTCTATGCGCTCGATCTTGTCTGTCCGGGCATCACACCAGTACAGCTTCCCATCCTGCAGGCCACAGACAAGCCACTGCACCCCAGCACCGTGCTCCCCACCAGCCCGTGTTCCGGGTGACAGCCAGGGTTGGGGCTGCATGAGGCCTTCAGTTCAATGTCCTCCTCATTCCCACTTCCTTCAAATCCTACTGCCCAGTGAGATGCTGCCCTCAAACTGTCCCCCACTTCCTCGGCTCTAAGTGACCCGCATTGTCCCTGGGGCAGAGAAGATCTCCTCTGGATGGTGCTGGGCTAGAAGATGCCATGACTCCGCCTGCCCCTTGTCCTCAGGGTGGACTCAGGGGCACCCATACCATCAGCGCCAGGCCTGAGTCTGCATACAAACCTGATAGTCCACAGAGATGCCGTTGGGCCAGCTGATGCTAACGTTGACCAGCACCACCCGTTCTGTGCCATCGAGGCGCGACCGCTCGATGCGTGGGTACTGACCCCACTCGGTCCAGAACAAGTACCTGAAGGGTGGAGGTAGAATCTGGGCGTCAGTCCCCAGCCCAGGCAGGAGATGGGGCCCCATCGGGAGGTTGTGACCAAGTGGCAGGGTCAGACCAAGCCAGCTCTCACCCCTTCTCCGGGTGGACTGTGATGGCCCGGGGCTTGTCGAGACCCTGGGAGATGACCACGTAGCGGAAAGAGCCATTGAGCCGTGCGACCTCAATGACATCGAAGCCTTGGTCTGTCCAGTAGATGTTTCCTGAGGAGGAAGTGGGTGAGGCTCAGAGAGGTTGGTGGGGACACTTGCTCCCAGTCCCCCCATCACGCCTGGGGCCCTGGCAGCTCCCCATTGGCCCCTGCCCACGCTCCCCTCTCCTAAGACCCCACGTCCCCGTCAGTCCTCTCCTTGCCTGAGTGCCCTGCTCACCGGCAATCCAGTCCACCGCGATCCCCTCCACACGGCCAATGCCATTGGTCACCACGTCCTCACGCCACGTCTGGTCCCGCTTGGCTCTGCTGATGGTACTCAAGCCCATGTCCACCCAGTAAATAGTGTCGTTTTCTGGAGGTGAAGGAGTCAAAACAGGGATGCTCAGCAAGACAGGGACAAGGTGGGGGTCAGGAGAGGGGTGAGAGGCGCCAGAGGCGCCAGGTGCTCGGAAGGGGAGATTGGGAGTGGGGGTGGGGCAGCGCTGGTGAGGCTTCCCTTGGGCCAGGAAGAGCACCCTCTCCCTGACCTCAGAGCATGCTCTCCCTGAGGCTCCTGGGTCACTTCCAGGCCCCCGCACCTGCTCCTTGACACTAAATGGCTTACCAGCGTGGAAGTCAATGCCAACAGCCAGAGAGGTTCCTGACACCGGGACCAAGGCGTCCGACTTGTCATTAGGATCCAGGGGGATTCCTCGGATTCCCTCGTGCACAGAGTACAGGAGAAAGGAGCCCACGCCTGAAACACAAGGATACTTTGGGCACAGGCCTCGCTTATACATTAAGTCTGGCTTCTGGCAATTGCAATCTGTTATTCTCTGCTTCCCGTTGATGTCTTCCCCATTCATCTCCCTACTTGCAATACACACACCTGGGCTGAGGCCTGGAACTTGGGCAGGGAGGAAGCTCACCTGGCTGGGGGGCAGGTGGGGTGCATCACCTGTAGGACCCCTAACTGCCACAAGAGGGCAGCAGAGTTGCAGATGTCTAGGCCTGCCTGGCATCTGGCATCCAAACCAACCCTGCACCCTCCAAGGCCCTCAGGGAGAGTCGGAGCAGACAACCAGGACCGCAAGAATCCAAGCCTGAGATTTCCAGTTTGTCCCTCAGCATAACCTTAATTTCCTCTTTATCCTCCCTCTGCTCTATGACAAACCCTTTCCCGACATCTGAAACTGAACCTTCCCAGAATCTTGCTTGTTACCACTCCTCCTACTTAGGAGGCATCTCAGTACCCTTCCCTGCCTTTACCCTTTCCACACACTGTGTCCCCCCCGTGAGTCCCCCCCCCATGGCCCCCGGCTGCTCAGGATCTGTGCAGGGAAGAGGAATGTCGGGTCCAGAGAGTTCTGGAAACCTCAAGCACCCGCGTTCCCCCAGTGCACACAAGTGCCTTGGAGGCTCTGGGAGGTTATGCGCTGCAGAACGCTTTCTACCTTCGCTCAACCCAGCAAGTTTCTTTCTGTAACAGCAACCCACATCAAAGGGGGAGATTCCGAGAGTGTGCTTTGGGAAATACTATCCTGGGGCGAGCTCGTAAATCAGTTAGCAAGTTCTTGTGAAATCTCTGAGTCTCAGCCCTTCAACCCATCTGCCCAGCCCAGCCCAGGGTGCATGTGAATTACTCCTAACCGCCTAACTGGTCTAACCGCCTGGCTCTATCTCTCTCCCATGGGCTCTCTGCTCCCCGGTTAGGATCCCCCAAACACCACTTTCCAGGTACTCCTGGCCGAGAACTGCTGGGGCCCTGTCCTACCTTACCACTGAGGGCTAGGAATTTGGGCCCAGGGGGAGAGGAGAGGTCAGGCGCCCACCCTCGCAGGCCTGCTGGCCGCTCCGGAGGCTGTAGCCGGCTGTGCACATGCAGGCGCGGGTGGTCTCCGAGGTGGGCAGGCAGAGCTGGGAGCAGTCCCCGTTGTTGACACTGCAGGGGTTGGTGCCCTCATGGTCTGGGGGAGGCAGGAGGCACAGAGGGAGTTACGCGGCCTTCGTGGGGACCTCAGAGTCACACTCTGGGCAGCTCAGGGCAAGATGGTTGCTGACTTGTCTCTGGACCTGGTGCTGTAGCCACCCAAGCCAACTCTTAGATCTTCTGTCCTCCCAAGCCCCTGGATCTTGTGATCAAACCACTGTGAGCCTGTACGGGGCCTTTGGGGGAATGAGGAAAAGGTGCCCCTCTCTGATTCCCACGCTCTTGCCTCTGCGCCCGGGACGCCCCGCCCCCAGCCCGCTGCCTACCCAGCTGGATGCTCTCGTCGTAGACTTTCATGTGCATCACCAGCGTGGTGCTGTTCCGGAGGACGACGGAGCCGGAGCCGTCCGCCTTGGTGCACGTGCCCATCTTCTCCGACACCTGATCCGCCCACCACAGCTTGTCCCCTGCGGTGGCAGGAGGGCACGAGACTCTTGGGGAGACCCCACAGCAGCTCGGAAGGGTCTGTGGCTCTAGACGAGTTGCCGCCTCCCACGCGCCTGGCCGGCCCGCCCGCCTGGCCTCCCCGCCTCCCGGCTCCCACACGGGGCCTTACCCATGATGGCCAGGGCCGTGGCCTTGCCCAGCTGGCTCCGCATGGCGTCGATGACCTCCAGTCCGCTCCCGTCCAGGTTGCAGCGGTTGATGGTGTGGTTCCCAGAGCTGATCCAGTAGAGTTTGCTTTCGGGGAAGTCGATAGCCAGGCCTGCGAGAGGGGGTGTTACTGCAGGGAGCCTGGCTCCAGCTCAGAAAACGGGGTGCACAGCTCTGGTGGAGGGTGATGAGCGCAGGCACTGAGCTGGGGGAGCGCGGAGGGGCCGCTGAGGGCCCGCGAGCATCCCCTAGTGGCGAACGCGGGAAGGGCGGCGGGTCAGGCAGCTTCGTACCCACAGGGCCCTTCTGCCCGCTGAAGAGCAGCGTGCGGTTGCTGCCGTCCATGTTGGCCATGCTGATGTTGTCCCCGTCGGTCCAGTAGAGCTTCCTGAGGGAGGGTCCCAAGAGGGGAGGCTCAGAGCGCTCTTCTCCCTGCCCCACACCCACGCCCCGCAGCCCTGAGCCTCGGACTGACCCACGCAGCGGGTGGACGACCAGGCCGTGGGGTTGCTCCAGCCCCTGCACCACCGCGTTCTTGAAAGATCCATCCAGTCGGGCTACGTTGATCTGCTTTTTGTTGGTGTCGTAGCTGGTCCAGAACAGGTTTCGGGACACCCAGTCCACAGCTAGCCCGTGGGCATTTGGCAAGTCTGGGGATACAAACAGGGAGTGGGTGGCCAGCTGTTTGCAGGTGTGTGTGTGTGTGTGTGTGTAGCCAGCGTGGTGTCTGGGAATCCAGTTAGGAAACCTGGATTTGGGCACTCAGAGGCAACAGGAGTTGCAGAGGGGCCATTAGGACCACGGGGACCCTGGAGTGAGGGCTACGGACAGGTCAGGTGCAGGGGCCCCAGCAGGCACTGTGGTGACGGGTTCCCAGGCTGGGTCAGAACCTGCAGAGACGACTGTCTCCACGCCTGTGCCGTTGATGAAGGCCCGCTTGATGGCCTGTGTCCGCACGTCAGACCAGTAAACACGCTGCTCGCGGGTGTCATAATCCAGCACCGTGACGTTGTCGATGTCAGGCACCGTGAAGGAGATGATGTAGTTGTAGTAGGGGGCATCCAGGTCCACCCCCCGGATCTCCATCTGACGTGCGTACAGCAGGAACTTCTTAAACTCTGTGGGACGCAGGGCTGGTCACCACGGGCTGCCCGCTGCCCACAGTTACCTGTTGGCTGCTGGCCCTTGGCCGTGGGGAGGCGGCACCCTCCTCCCCCTCTCCCCTGGGTGAGCTTCTTCCTACGGTGCTCATCTCTGGAGCACCTCCTCCTGGGACCCTGATGGGACGCTACCTTCACTTAACACCAGGGGAGCCAGGGGCCTCAGACCTCCCTCCGCCTCAGTCTACCCCTTCTCTGCAGGGTCCCCCTACCGTAGCAGGTGGTGCCGTCCTTGTGGAGCTTCATGAGGTGGGGGCAGGCACAGGAGACGGTGCGGTTGTAGTTGATGAGGCACAGGTGTGAGCAGGGACCCCGGCCTCCGTTGGCCTCACAGGGGTTGGGAGCTGAGCAGAGAGGGAAGAGAAGCAGCAAGCACCGCCATGACTACGGCCCCTCCTGGGGCCCAGGCCCTCCCCACCCACTCTCATCCCCCTGCTCCTCCTGCTGTTACACCGCCTCTGTCTGTCCTTCCAGGCAGACCCGCCCTGTCCTCCCAGCACAGGCCCCTTACCCATGGGCTGCCGGGAAGGGTGGTACACTTGTAGGTCGAAGGGCTGGGTGTTGGTCCTCTGTACCACAGTGACATTGTGGCCGGTCCACTTGTTGGCCTTGGCCAGCGTGTTTGTGCGCCAGTCGGTCCAGTACACCTCTCCCCCGTACAGCGTCACTGCAAACGGGTGCGACAGGAACTCGTGCCCCCGAAGCACCTCCATGTGGCCGGAGCCGTCGTAACGGGCCGAGTAAATGGCATCTGACCTGAGAGTGTGGTTGGGGCAGAGTGAGGATGCTGGTGGCTCAGGGCGCCCTGCCTGGGCTGCCCGCCCTGCGGTGCCCCGGCCCAAGGCCTCCCGTCTGAGCACACCAGGGCACTCTTGCCCCCCACCCCCGCTCCTGGCCCTGCTGGTGGCCAGGGAAGGCAGACAGAGGACCCTGACACGGGAACCCAGCAGGTCTGGGTTCCTGACCTCTGGCTTTGATCCCTGCCCCAGGATTGCCACCAGCATGGGCTTTGGTGATGTGAGGAGAGGCACCCTCTCTGGGCAGGCCAACAGGAAGTCTGTGGGCAGACACCGCCCTAGCGGTGGAGGGTACAGTGCGAGTAGAGGGGAGAGCAGAGCTTGGACCCCACAGGTGACAGCCCTGCCCTCCTTCTGCGGTACGGGCTTCTCTGCCACCTGTCTTCGGTTCGGGGTGCCCTGAGCCTCACCACTGTCAGCCCTGCAGCTACCAGGCCCCTTCTCCCTGCCTGGGTGTGGGAGGGCACTGACCTGGCGTCAATCCAGAGGATGCGTTTCTCCAGGTAGTCCACAGTCAGCCCATTGGGCCAGCCCCCGGAGCCCGTTTCCCGGTGGACGGTGCGGCGCCCGGCCCCACTCATGGAGGCTGCCTCGATGCGGGGCAGGCTGGCATCCCAGTCCGTCCAGAACAGGATCCTGGGGGTTGGGGAAAGGTGGCCGGCGGAGTCAGGGGCCTATGGCAGGACCCCAGGTGAAGGACGGGAGGGCCTGATAGCACTAAGGAGGCAGGCATGCCCGGCCAGGCTGAAGGGGCCTTTAGGGGACCACAGGCCTAGGAGAGAGGGCTGGGCAGGGTCCTCACCCATCCCGGGGATCCAGCGCAATCGCCCTTGGGTGCTCAATGTCACCGGCCAGTAGGGTGGTGCGGAGGGTGCCGTCCAGCTTGGCTACCTCGATCTGGTCCAGGTTGCTCTCCACCCAGTAGATGTTGCCCGCAATCCAGTCCACAGCCAGGCCCTCAGGGGTGGCCAGGCCATACTGAATCACCACCTCGAAGCTCGTCAGGGCTAGGGGAGGAGGGAAGGACAGAAGTCGGCGTCTGCGTGGGTGGGTGGGGTAAGCAGTGGGGTCCTCGGTGCCTCCGTCACTCGCTCTCAAGCCTGACCTCTCTGCCCAGTCGCTGACAATCCCAGATCAAGCAGGGGCTGCAGACCCCCAGCCATCCTCACCCAGGGCCCTTCTCAAGCCTGAGGTGGTGTGGCCATCTTCTGCAAGCGGCTCTCTGATGGACTAACAGCAGGAGGTCAGAGGAGAGGGTGGGGCTTTGGAGCACAGACCTAGACTCAGCATGAAGAGGATAAAGCTTTCTAGAAGACACCCTCCACGCTAGTAAATACATATGTGCCTTATGATTTTAGAAGCCACTTCCTGGTGTGAATATTATCACAGTTTACTTAGTCATTCTTGCTGATACACATTTGACATGGTTTGGATTTTCCTTTATAACAAAGAATGCAGCCTGGCATGGTGGTGCACGCCTGTAATCCCAGCACTCAGGAGGCTGAGGCAGGAGGATCACTGGGAGTTCAAGGCCAGCCTGGGCTACAAAGTGAGCTCAAGGCCAGCATGAACTGCATGATACCCCATCTCAAAAAGACAAAAAACACACAAAGAATGCAAATTCCACTAGTAACAGCTGCCTCTGGGGAGTCTTTGCTCAGCTGTTATCTTCTCAAGGACCCCTTTGCACAATTTAAAAGTTTTTTTTTTTCTTCAGTACTGGAGATTAAATTCAGGGCCTCCACACTGAATTATATTTGCGTCCCTTTCTTGTATCTTTTACTTTGTGGTAGGTTCTCACTAAGTTGGTAAGTTGCCCAGGTTGGGCTTGAACTTGCAGTCCTCCTGCCTCAGCCTCCCAGAGTGCTGGGATTACAGCTATGCACTACCATCTCCAGCTTTAAAACAACTCGTGTGGATCACTGCCATAACCCCATCCTCTTGGCACACAGCAGGGATGGATACTCAGCCTGTGATGGTTCAGTCTTCCCCAGACAGAAGGCTCAGGTATTCTACCCCACACAGTTTTTTCTTTTCAACTCTGCAATTCTGGGACTTGGGAGCCAAGTTCCAGGCCACTCCAGAGAAAGCCTGATCATTTTGTTAATTATCAGCCTGGCAGCTCTGCTGACTATAATTACGGGGCATCAGGCACTGAGACCCACAGCAAAATCTAACCCAATTACAGGGAGTGTGGGGGATGGAAAGCTACGTGGTCCTGCTTTGGAGCCACTTGGATCTAGGTCTGGGGCCCCAAGCGCCCAAGTGCCCCATCTGTGTGTGATCCTGGCAACAGTCCCAGGCATGGCCCGGCAGTCACCTCCGTTGTCCAGCAGCTTTCCGCGGTAGATCTTGTCCTCCACCACGTCTGTCCAGTAGAGGGCGCTCTGGCTGAGATGAAAGTCCAGGGCGATGGTGTTTCGCAGGCCCGGCACCAGGACGCTGTAGTCCCCTTTCTGAAGGTCGATGCGCCGGATCTCATGGCGATTGGAGAAGATGATGAATGGTTTAAAGGGGTCTGAAGGAGGATGGACGTGATGGGGTCAGCAGGGGCTGCTGCCTCTGCTGCCCTAGCCCGACGCAGCTTGGGTCTTTTGGCCCTGGTGCTGGGGTCCAGATAGGAAAACCGGCCTCTGGCATTTGCCCCGCCCCCCGGAGCCCAGCCCGCGGCATCCCTGGCCCTGCCCCAGCCGCCCAGCCACCTTTCATCGTGTCTTACCCAGGCTGCGGCAGCTCTCGCCGTCTGGCTCCAGGACCCAGCCTTCGTAGCAGGAGCACTTCACGCTGAACTTGTTCTGGTCACACTTCTGGCTGCACTTGAGGTGCTTGGCACAGTAGCTCTGGATCTGGCAGGTGTGGTTGTCGGGGCCGAGCTCCATGCCCAGGGGGCACGAACACACGATGCCTTCCCCAGGTGCCACGGAGCAGTTATGGCTGCAGCCACCATTATTCAGGGAGCACTGGTCTGGGGTCGGAGGCGGGCAGGGGACAGGCCCAGGGTCAGAATCTGGGCAGAGGCAGGACCATGGGCCCACTGCGCCCCAAGTCCTGTGCAGCCCAGACCAAGCTGGCACCCTGCCCATGACCCCTTCTCCATTCCTGCCAAGTCTCTGCCTCAGGGATTCCCAGGCTCCTCCAGGACCAGGGTTGGGGCCCTGGCAGCTGACATCTGACACCACCCTCCTGCTCCCCCTATCTCTGATCCCTATCTGCCTGTTCCTTCTTGATCTACCGCTAGGACCCCAGCCTTTTGTCTCTTGGGCGGGTCTTTAAGTTCAGGCCCCTTTTTCCTGATCTCTTCTGACCTGGGAGATAGTGGGGTGCACTAGTGAATGTCCGTCTGGGGTCCTCTGACACACCCTGGAATCTGCTGGCCACACTGACACCCTGTTATCAGGCTGCGGGCCAGTCCTGCCGGCCTTATTTCTGACGCCTTCCCAGGAGCTGGGAGCCTGTCCGGCTGGGGGCAGGTGAGGCTGCTCTGTTCCTCACTCGCGTGGCCTGCGGTGACGCCTGAGCTCCCCTGCGCCTGCTCCTTTGCATCTTGAAAGTGTACCCTCTCCCCCTACCCGCTCACTCCAAGCTTTGCCCGTGCTTGAGAACCCAGTGAAATCCCTGCCTGCTCCGGAAACCTGTGCTGAGCGTCATCGCAGAACCCCAGGCTTCATCCCTGAGGCTGCACCTCCTGCTCTGCAGCGTTACTGTGGGGGGATCTGAGCCTGGGGCGCACTACACTCTCCACCCTGCTTGAGGAGCAGCGACACAGGCACACAGGCGTGGTGACGCCCTGGGTGCTGCTGGGTCCTGGTCCCAGACTTCTCCCCACACCCACAGCCCCAGGCCCAGGCCCAGGCCTCACCGCAAAGCTCGCCCTCATCTGAGCCGTCTCCACAGTCGTCGCTGCCGTCACACAGCTTGTCGGGGGGCAGGCAGACTGAGGTGTTGTTGGCGCAGGGGTGAGAGGGGGGCCGGCAGGCCAGGGACTCACAGTTCTCCTCATCTGAGTTATCTTCACAGTCATTGTCGCCGTCACACACCCACGCCTTGCTGATGCACCGAGCTGAGCAAGGGGAGGAGAATGAGGGGCCAGGCCTGGGGAGGGGGCGTCTCCATGCCCCCTGCCCAGACCCTGGGGTTCACTAGGAATCCTGAGGGTTTTTTGTCAAATTCGCATAATCAACAAAGCAGCGAGGCTCTACAGGATGCGCCGAGGGTCAGTTCTAGCTGTATCGGTGCTGTTTTGTGTCGCACTGTCCTCCCTCCCACACAGCGGTACTGTCCCCCTCTGCTGTCAGTGTCATCCCCTCCTGTCCAGACTGTGCCATTTCAGGCTCCCTCCGACCCTCCTTCTCACCTGAGTCCTTGCAACCAAACTTGACATTCGGGTCACAGACGTGGGTCACCCCCTCGCAGCTCTTCTCGTCACTGGAGTCCATGCAGTCCGTGTCCCCGTCACAGCGCCAGCGCAGGGGGATGCACAGCCCGTCCAGGCGGCACTGGAACTCATCGGTGTGGCAGCCCCCGGGGGGCCTTGTGGCTGCAGGGGGGCAGGGAGCGCCTCAGGAGGAGAGCAGAGCTCTAGGCCAGCTTCCCACGACTTCCCACTGGGCCCTGTGGGGGCTCTGAGCTGAGGCAGCTGGAGAGTCCTGTGCCCGCCGACATCCCTGGGGGTGCCGCCTCAGTGCCAGAGTCAGGTGCTGCCCCTCCAGAGCCCCAGCACCCATCTCATCTGATCTCACCACTTGACACGTGGGATGCGACCTATAGGACAAGCAATTTGCCAGGCCGGAGTTCAAGTGCCTCCCACCTTAGCCTGTCTCCTTTGCGCATCCCACACAGATGGAGCGCGGGCCAGCTGTGTACCCGGCACTGTCCCAGGTGCTGGCAGTGCCTGAGACAAAGTCCTTGCCCCTGCCAAGTTCAGATTCTAGTGAGGAGAGAGACAGTGAAGACACAGGACGCAGGTGCAGAAGGTAACTGCAGGTAACATGTGAGTGCACGGGACAAAGGTTCAAGCGGGCTGCATGCTACGTTAGATAAGAGGGTGGGAGGGGGCCTCCGAGCGGGGCTTGAGTGAAGGGACAGCGAGGCACAAGGCCACCTGGAAGTACACTCCCAGAAGAGGAAACAGCCAGGGCAAAGACCCTGAGGCAGCCCTCCGCTGGGGAAATTCAGAAAACGCCCAGAAGGCTGACAGAGCTGGAGCAGAGGGAGGGGGAGGGTAAGCAGCAGGAACACAGGTCAGCGCAGGGAGGGGCTTGCGACTTATTCACCTGTGCCGGAGCCAGTGCAGGCCAGGCCACCGTGCAAGAACCGCCTGAGAAGCAGCAGATGGCTGGGTGCCAGGCTGAGCCTCACACTCAGGCCGCCGCTGTGTGCCCCGCTCCCCCACCCTCCCTGCTACACGGCAGGGTGGCTACTCTCCTTGTGCCTGGACTGTAGTAGCAGCTCTAAGCTGACTTCCCTTCCTCAAGACCTCTGAACCTCTTTGCAACCTGAGCTGCTTCCAAGGTTGTCTTCTGAAGCGCCTCCTAACATGTGTCACCTTCCAAAGGCACCTCCCAAATCTCTCTGCCCTCTGCTGTGGTCATCCTCTCCTCCAGGAACAGCCTCCTCCCCATGGCACCAGGCGAGCCTTCTCAATCTGATCAGTCCACTTGGCCTGATCATCGCCCCAGAAAAGTGCTCAGTCTCCCCTCTCAGTCTTTAAAGGGCTCTCCAGGCCACCCTATGCCCTGCTGGAAGTCCTTCCCTCTCATTTCTTTATGACAGTTTAGTGCCTCATGAAAGGCCTGTTAAACCCACGTTCTGGCCATTCTGGCTCTGCTCAGCGCTGCAGTTAACAATCACTACCAAGGCAGGCACCCTGCTACCATGTGCCAGGTCTCATATATCTCATTTCAGAGGAGGCGCAGAGGAACGTGTCTGTCCGGTCTGCCTGGCTTATGGAGAAGGGCCAGGTAATCCCAGCACTGGGGAAGCTGAGGCAGGAGGATCGTTGCGAGTTTGAGGCCAGCCTGGGCTACAAAGTGAGCTCAAGGCCAGCCTGAACTGCATAGCGAGACCCTGTCTCAAAAAGACAAAAAAAAAAAAAAAAAAAAAGCAGCCCATAGGGGCTTCTTCTTAGGATGTCAAGGCAATAACATTTGTCCCTGTCACTCAGTCCCTCTTAGAGATGGCCCTGCGGACTCAAAGACTCACTTTCCCTGTGGCCCCTGGGGTTCCCCATCTCCGGCAGGGCTTATGTTGGGTGCCCAGTGGCTCTCAGTACTATCCCTACCTGTGAGAGAATCTGCCTTAACTTCAAAAGGCAGAGGCCAGATGCAGCCTACAGAAAGATTTGGGGCTGCAGTATTTAAACAAAAATTTTAAAACAGACTGTCAGTTGTTATGGGTTGAATTGTGTTTCCTAAAAAGAAGCTCAAGTCCTAACCTGTCATACAGGCGAATGTAGCCTTATTTGGAAATAGTGTCTTTGCAGATATTCCATTTAAAAAGAGGTCCTTAGGGTGGGGCCTAATTAAGTTGACTGGTGTCTTTATATAAAGAGAAAATCTGTACTGAGAGAGGGACACGCTCCAGGAGGACACCACGTGAAGGTGAGGCAGAGATGGGCAAAGGAAGGTCAAAGGTCACCAGCAAACCAGGGGAAAGAAGGGGAGAGGCCTGAACAATGGCTCTCACTGCCTCAGAAGGAGCAGCCCAGCTGACAGTTTGGTCCTGGACTTCTAAGCTTCAGAATGGTGGGACAAGGTATTTCTGTTGCTTAAGTCATTTGGTCTGGGGCGCTTTGTCATGGCGGCCCTACAGAGCTGGTCTGCCAGTGTTACAAACTTGGTGCATGTCACACAAACATCTGCATTTCGTACTCTTCTAGAAGCCGGGGTAACCTTGGGTCTGCAGTCCTTGGTGGTAACACTCAGAGATAAGAAACAAACATACCCAGAGGGGGGCCTGTGAACACCAGCAAACTCGGCCCTGGTATCTCCCGGAGGCCGGGAAGTCTGGGTATCAGGGAGCCGGCCCCTCTCCCTGGGTTCCCTTGTGCTCAGCATCCCCACCTCTACCCCTCCCTTTTTTCAAGCTACTATTTACCAAAACAACTCTGTGCAGAGTGCTTTCCCTGTGAGCTCATTAAACCCCCATATCAGCCTCGTGATGACAGTGCTATTATTGCCTCACTTTGCAGAGGAAATTCAGAGGCCCAGGGAGATTAAGCTGCTTGCCCAAGGCCACTCAGATAATAGTTGCAGAGCTGGAGCTCAACCCCCAGGCCACCCAGCTGCAAAGGCCCTGATTTTATTTAGCAGTGTTGCAAGCTCCCTCTCCCTCAGGACTGGAACCTCCCGAAAGACAAGAGCTGGGTCTCCGCTATCTTAAGTTCCCAGACAGAGACCAACATCCAGCGGCAGGTGTACGGCCGGATGGGCAGAGTGGCTGACCCTGGGCACGATCACTTCCCCGCCCTGAGGTTCCCGGTGCCCACCCTGGTTGGTGCAGTTGGCGTGTGTCTCATCGCTGTAGTCCCCACAGTCGTTGTCCCCGTCACAGGTCCAGTGCTCGGGGATGCAGCGCCCGCTGTTGCACTTGAACTGGGTGCTAGAACAAGAGTGGCTGCAGCCAGCCTCGTCACTGTTGTCCCCACAGTCGTTGTCTGGAGGGAGGGGGAAGGGGAGAGGCAAGCAGGTCAGCAGAAGCACCCTTCTCCGTAACCCTGGCCTGACCTCTTCCACCTCCTCATTTCCACCCACAGCCCACCCCAACCCCCCACTGAGAAAATAACAAACAGAAAAGACACAGAAACTGCATAGACTGCAGCATGCACCATGGCCCAGGGCGGGGAGATGGGTGGGCTCCAGGAGGCCCTTTCCTTGAGTCTCAGGAAGGCTGGGGCGGGCAGGAAAAGGTGTGAGAACAGGGTCTGCTTGCTTCTGGGGTCAGGCAGAGGCTTCTCTGGTTTGTGTGTGTCGGGGTCCTCTGCTGGGCCGGGAAGGGCTTCGCTGGGCCCACCCTCAGCTTAGGCTCGTACCTGACCTGGGCTGGCTCACAGGGGCTGCCTGCAGCTAGGATGCTCAGGGGGCTCTCCGGGAAGGGGTCTGAGGCTGGCAGAATGAACGTCCTGCTTTCTAGGGCCGGGGGTAGGAGCGGCTGGACTTCCCTCCGCAGCTACTGCACATGCGGTAAGACTGATGCTCTGCTGCTCCCCGGCTTGTGTTCCTGTCCCTTTTGCAGGCAAATTTGTTTCCCTCAACCTCTCTGTGCCTGGGCCTTCTCACCACCCCTCTGTCATCTCCTCTCCTCCGTGTGGTCCCCTCTGCCCTCTCTGCTTCTCTCCCTGCCCTCTGCACTTTTTCCTAGCCGCTCTGCAATGCAGGTCCTGGGGGTGATGGGGGGCAGGTGAGGCCAGCTGGCCCTCTGGGGTGATGGTGCATGTGCTTCTATGCACTGACCGGCAGGCTCAGGACAGGTCTTTTCGTCAGAGCCGTCCCCACAATCCTTCTCTGAAACACAGAAACCGCCAGGGCAACCATTGGCACGGGAGACTCAGCAAGGAGGAGGGCAATATGGCGCCCACCCAACCCATCCTCGCATGTGAGCCAGGGCCAGAGCCACTGGGGCAGCACAGCACAACACAACACCACAGCGGACACAACAGAGCCCGAGACGGGACACAGACAACAGTCACCTGTTCACATGTTTACACACTCGGTGGCCCTGAGGCTCAGGGCTGACAGCATCTGGTCCATGGCTGAATGCCATGTGGGCTCGTAGGCCTGGAGCCTGGAGCCTCAGGGTATGCTAAGGACCCCAGGAGATGGGACGTGCAGCAACAAGGGCCCAGGCCTTTCCTTGTTCTGTCCCTCTGTCCTTCTCGTTCATCTTTCCCTGGTCCCTGAGCCCTGCCAGAGTGTGGGCAGCTCAGGCCCTGCCTGGGTAGGAGTGGCCCTAAAAGGCATTGTGTCCGGTTTCCTTTCAGTCCACCTCACCCCATGGCCTTTCTGGCTCCTTCTCTTTTCTCCAGGTCAGCCTAGCAGGGCTTCAGTGCACTGGAGGAATCCCAGCTTGACCCTAAAATCGCTTCTCCCCCTATCCAGGGGCTGGACGTGGGTCTAGTTCTCCTAGGAATCGGAGCAGATGAAGGGAGGCAAGTGCTTCTTACCATTGTCGCATCTCCAGTTGATGTTGATACATCTGCCATTGTTACAGGTAAACTGAGTCAGGGGGAAGCAGGTAGGATAGGCTGTCAGGGAGAAAGAATAACTGATCAGGGCCCTAAAAGTCACACAGCATTAGCCAGGTGCAGTGGCACGGGCCTATAGTCCTAGCACTCTCAGAAGCTGAGGATCACAAGTTTAAGCCCAGCCTGGGCCAGTTAGTGAATTAATGAGACCCTGTCTCAAAGTAAAAAAGAAAAAAGGGCTAGGGATCTGGCGTAGTGGCGAAGGCCCCAGACTGAAGGTCTAGTACCAAATAAACAAAAACAAAACCCAGTATGTCCAGGGATTCTTGCTAGCTAACAGCCCTTAGCCCAGTCAGACAGGATGGGAATGGCGAGGCCCTGGTGCTTAGCAGGACGCCCCACGCACTAAACCACACTGGGCATGACACCGGCCCTGGGCTGCGCATTTTGGTGCAGGAGCTCCCTGAGCCCCACATTAGTGCTGTAACATCGTGCTTTTATTAGCCTCATTTTGCAAACAAAATTCACTGAGGCCACGGAGATCAAATAACTTGCACAAGGCCCCCAAGGTACGAAGGTGCCGCCACCCCAGCGCCAATCCAGCCCTCCTGCTGTCCTTCTCACCACAGGAGGCTGACTCATCAGAGCGGTCCCCACAGTCATCATCCAGATCACAGGTCCAGGAGATTGGGATGCAGCGGCCACTGGCACAGGAGAACTGGTTGGGCGGGCAGGTGCGAGCTGGGGGCAGGTGTAAGTGCTCGTCATCCCAGCTGTCCTTAGTGCCCTCTCCTTCCCTGTTACTCGCTGCCCTTTGACACCCATATTTCCGCTACAGCCATTTCTCTCGGAGAAGCTCAGAACCATCTCTGTGGTCTCACACTGGTGTCTTACCCCGTCTCTCAAGGGGTCTCTGCTATCCTCCAAGGAGAGGATGTGCCCTGCCTTTCTCATCTCCGGCCTAGAGCTGTGTGTGCCCCGGTCCCTGCAAGCCCAGGCCTGCTGGGGTGGGATGGGAAGAGACCCCTCCTCCAGCCCAGGGCTGCGTCCCTCTGTCTTCCCAGAACTGGCTTCTTATTCCACACCTGAGCAAGTAGCATTGGACTCGTCCTCACTGTTCCCACAGTCGTTGTCCCCATCGCAGAGCCAGCGGTTGGGGATGCAGCGGTTGTTCTCGCACTTGAATCGGTCCGAGGGGCAAGTGTGCTGATCTGGGGAGACAAGCCGGTCAGGCCTCAGTGAGAAGGCGGGACTGCCCCTCTCCACCCACCAGGCCCCGGACATGTGATGCAGAGGGCCTATCTGGCAGGCTACAAGCTACACTCCATGGCGGAGGGGGGACTCACGACAGAGCGCTGGGGCCTCGTCACTGTTGTCCAGGCAGTCGTTGTCACCATCACACTTCCAGCGCTCCTGGATGCAGCGGCTGTTGGCACAGGCAAACTCGCCCGGCTGGCACTGGGGCGGGGGCACGTAGGATGGGTTCGCTGTGGGCACCACAGGAGTGTGAAGGGGAAGGTCAGACCCAGGTCACAGGATGGGTGCTGAGCCCCCTGTCTGCTTTTGTTCATTTACTCTGTTTAATACTATATAGAATATACAGAGTGCTTATTCTTAGCATGTAATTTTTTCATGGACAAATTACTGGAGGGGAGCTGTAATTCTCAAGCAACATCGATATTTACTTTATTTGATAATTTCTGTATTGTATGTCATCTGAGAATAAAACAGCTTCCACAGGACCCTATACTTTTGTCCTTCTATGTCTGCTTCCTGCTGCCTCCTGGAACTGTCCCATGGAAGAAGAGTACACTATTCTTCACTGCAAAGTCGAGGCCAGCCTGGACTACACAGTGAGACCCTGTCTCAAAAATAAATAAGTAAATAAACAAATAAATAAAAGGGCTCTGGTCGGATTTTTTTTTTGAGGGGTCAGACTTGCTAGGTTCAAATTCATGCTGTAATTTAGGGCCTCGGTTTCTTCATCTGTGAATTGAGGATGACAGAAATGCCTTCCCCAGGTGGATGTTTAAGGAAAAAAGTTAATACATGGGAAATGCTTACCGTGGTACAGTACACAGCCCATGTTCAGGACATGCAGGCTGTGACTCTCTCAAAAGACTGGGAGCAACGTAAGTATCAGTAGGAAAGGGATGGCTGAGCAAATGGTGAGACCTCAACTCAACGATATATATTTTAGCATTAAAAATGCTGCTCATGGACCCATGACGCAACACCAGCGACAAAAGCAGGAACCGCAGCACGTGCAGCACGGTGCCATTTATGTAAAAGTTTCAGAGAAGGTTCTCCAAACTGGCAACAGTGCCTGTTTAGGGGTGGTAGAATTTGGCGTGATTTGTACTTCCTCCTTCATATTTTCTATATCCTATATTTATTTATTTGTCCAATGAGAATGACCCATTTTTACTTTGTTTTGTACCGGGAATCGAACTCATGACTTCGTGCTTGCCAGGTATGCATGGTGCTGCTGAGCTACATCCTTGGCCCTTTAATTTAAAAAAATTCTTTGCAGTGCTGAGGCTCAAACCTAGGGCCTTAGCTACTCAATATATACATCCTCGGACTCTATTATTTTTATTTATTTTTTTAAAGTGAGGGCATTTAAAATAATGCAACAAGGGACAGAGGTGTAACTCAAGTGTACTTGCCTAATCTGTGCAAAGCTCTTGGTTTAATGCCTAATACAGGGGCTGGAGGTACAGCTCAGTGGGCTAAGTGCTTGCCGCTAAGCACGAAGGCCCTGAGTTCGATCCCCGGTCCCGGAAAAAAAAAAAAAAAAAAAAAAAAAGAAATGCCTAATACTGCAAGAATAAAATAAAATAAAATAAAATAGCACAAAAACAACACTGAAAATGCCCGTGACACAGATGAGCCAAAAAGGTCAGAATGTATTTTATATACAGCATGATGAAAACTGTGTAAAAACCAACACTGCATCCCACTTAAGGAAAGAAGAATGGGGTGCAATTTACCACCACACTAACTACATGGTGGTGTTTGTTGGGGGGGATTTGGGTTTTTTTCTCCCCTCTAACTTCCAGCATTTTGAACTACTGTTACTTTACTTTAATAATGGGGAATTAAAGTTTACAGCAGTTAGGAGTATTTTCCTCCCTCTAGCTGTCCTGTCCCTCCTTCAGGTGCCCCATCTTCACGCCCACCCAGGTGCTCCCGCCCCACCACATCCTCTTTACCTCTCCAGCACACCCTCCCCTCAACCTCACCCCTCACTTCCTGGTGGCCCCGCAGGGCGCCGCGCTGCTTTCTTAAGCTCTAACTGGGCCCCTGGGGGCTCCCCTGCCCTGTCTGTGATGGTCTTCTGCAGGGGTCACTCCCCCCGCACCCCAGCCAGGCCCCTTGTACCCAAGCAAGTGACGCCATCGGCATCCAACACCTGGTCCTCTGCACAGGCGCACTGGCGGCTCCCGGGCGTGGCCAGGCACAAGCTGCTGCATCCGCCATTGTTCACGCGACACTTGTTGGTGCCCACTGTGGGGTCAGGGTCACAGGAAGGGTGGCGGGGGGGGCAGGGTCAGGAGAGGCCAGAGAAGAGAGGCGAGGGGGTCAGGACAGAGAAGTGTACAATGAGGATACGGAGGAGAAAATATCCAGAGGAAGATGGGTTCAATGAAAAGGGGACACAGGCACAGGGCAGGAAGGGAAATGCGGAACATGGCGTTAGAGTGGGTTGGGGGGCTTCTCAGAAGCTCAGAGTCAGGGCCCGTTCCACCCAGGGCCTCGCCAGAGAGGGTACCTTGCTGCTGCTGGGCATCATACATGCGGATCTCAAAGATGGGGGGCCGCTCGCTCCGTAGAAGGGTCACGGTGGGGGGTGTGCCTCCTGCGCCCCGTTCCAAGCGGTACACGCTACCACTCCGGTACTCCGTCCAGAAGAGGTAGTTGCCATGGTGACATAAGCCAAAGGCGTGGTTCAGTTCAGGACCCTCGTATACAATCTAGGAATGGAGAGCACATTTCTGAGGAGCCGGGATGCCTGAGGAAGGCTGGGGCGGTGCGGGGAGGATCACTCTGCTCTCATTTGTCTAGGTCAGGAGTCGGGTCTTGTTTTCCTCATTAGCCTGGGGCCTTCTGAGGGATAACTGCATGCAATGAGATGCTGGACCCAACGCCCACAGGTGACCCATCAAGGACACTGAGGCGAGCTTGTCCAGACTATCCTCACTTGGGCTGACTCATACTCATCTTTCTCCCCCAGGGTGCGCGCACACACACACACACCACACACGCACACGCACGCACGCACGCACGCACGCACACGCACGCACGCTACTGAGCAGAAGCCAGAATTCATCCATCCATTTCTCCATCCAATAAACATTTACCAGGATCCACTAAGGGCCAAGATGTGGTAGGCAGTGAGAGATGAAAAGGACACAGGTCCACCTTTGAGCACCTGTCGTCCCATGAAGGGCAAACATGGGTAAGCCAGCGGGGCCGAGGGGTCTGGAGTCAACATCCTAGAGGAGAGGGCCCCTGGACAGCGTACCAGGGGCGAGGAGCTGGGGTGGACTCCTGGGCAGCGATGGCTCAGAAGGCAAAGCACCATGATGTGTGCTGGGAAGTACAAGCTGTCTGGGGCTGCTTGTTCAAAGAATACTGAGACGCAGGAACAGGGGGAGAGGTGAGCAGCGCCATCGCACGAAGGGCGCTTGCCCACACACCTAGACATTCAGGGCTCAGGGGGCACATCACCACTCGGAATGACATGCATACTTATATGCCATCCCTGCGCATGTCACACACTTTAGTAGACACACACCAAAGTGTGCTTATGTGTGTGCAAATACACACAAACATGCCTGTGAATAGTCAGGTCCACAGGCAACACAGACAGGCACATGTGTACATTAACAGCGAAAATTCTCAGAGTAAACAACACAACATGTTAGACACCCAAGCTCACACGTGTCCACATCCATAGAGACACAGATAAACGTCTGCAAAGCACACCCATCGGGACACACATGTACCCGCATTCTCGGACAGAGCCTCACACACACAAGCACGGTGTGGCAATGTACACAAGCCTGCCCACCTTCCGGTCTGTTCCATTGAGTAATATGGTCTCAATGCGGTCATAGAAGGCATCCACCCAGTAGAGGCGCCCCGCTGGGATGTCCAGGCTTAGCCCATTGGGCCAAAGCACTGTCTTAGAGGTGACAAAGATATCTCGGTGTGAGCCATCCATCCAGGCTCTTTCCAGCCGTCCCCGCCGACTGTCCTTGGGGTCCTCCTCCCAGTCCGTCCAGTACATCCATCTGTGAGCAGTGACTGATCAGCACCACATGGGCCACCCCTGCCCCCTCTATGATCCCACTGGTGTTGTTCAGAGCCCCTCCTAACGATCGTCCTGTCCTGGCCCCCACTCCAAAGGAGCTCACATCCCACAGGAAATGAGTCAATCCAGAAGGTCGTATCAGGAGCTTGGACTATAGCTCAGGGGTAGAAGCGCCTGCCTGGCAAATGCAAGGTCCTGAGTTCGATTCCCAGTACCGAAAAGAAAAAAGAAGAGGGAGGAGGGGGCGGAAGAAGGAGAAGAAGAAGAAGGTGACACCAGAGAGCGATAAAAGCAGGGCAGCAATGCAATGGTAATGGGCTGGAGAGGGGCCAGGCACCAGGTGCTGGGTGAACATTGGAAGGGACCACAGAAAAGGCTTCTTTGCGGGGGTGGCGTCTGAGCTGAGACCGGACACCGAGACTCCAGATCTGCAAGTACCTGGGAATACGTCAGAGGACGTCTAAGAGCGAAAGCCCTAAGGCAGGAGTCTCTGGAACGTCTGTCTTAGGAACAGGGTAGGCAGTGGGGGCAGAACTTCCAGTTGTAGGAAGTGAACCACAGGTATGGTCAGAAAAGTACCTGGCAGACCCGTAGGGCAGGGCCACCCGTGCAGGCCTGATGCGAGGCCCAGGGCTCCCTCTAACGGCAAGAGGGGCTGGCAGAGGGCTCTGAGCTGGGAGGCAGGATCAGGTTTCTACTTCCATGCTTAAGCATTATTCCCACTGCTCCAAAGACAGGGACACTTGCTCACTCTTCAGCCTCCCGGTTCCTGCTTAAGTGACCTGCCTCAGGCACCCTCCCCTGATCTGCTCTCGTTCCCCAGCTCCCTCAGAGCCACACACTCCCAAGCCCTCCCATCCCAATGCCAGGGAGGACTCACCCATTGAGTGGGTCCACCACAATGGCCCTGGGGTGTGTCATCTTGCCCTCTATTAAGGTCTTGCGGGTCTGAGCAGCCTTCTCTAGCCTGGCCACACTGATGGTCTTCTTGGGCCCATCATCCGTCCAGTACAAATTGTCCCCCATCCAGTCCACAGCCACACCTTCCACATTGTGGATGCCTGCAGGGGCCAAGCGGGCAATGAAGGATAACCTGAAGAGAAGTTCTGGAGTGTTGGCCCCTGGCTCTGCAGGTCACAGGGAGCTGGGAGCACAAGGGGTCAGGTGGGGCGTGTAGGAAGCACCTGGTGTCTTGGATTGGGAGAGGCGGCCGGAGGGAGACCACTTGTGTTGCCACATCTGTGCTGAGGCACAGCTTGCCAAACTGTACAGAGCAGCCAGGAAACTACGTGGCTGACGTAGGCTCTTACATGAGGGCATGTCTGGGTCTGCGCTTGGGTAGACAGCTGAGGCAATGTGTACGTGGCTTTGGGCACAAATGTGACGCTTCAGCCTAAGCCTAAAAATCCTGAACTAACAAAATGAATAAATCAGGAAGTGATTTTTCACTTAGCCAAAAGCTTCAATGCCAGTGTCCTTTAAATAGCAGTTCCCCTGCTATAGAGCACCCCAGTGTCTTCCTGATAAAGAGTTACTTTTGATTTCCCCACGGGCTGATGACCGCTGGCTGCTGCGCTGCAGCGGATGGTGGGAAGAAGGACAAAGGGTGGCACCTGGCATCAGCCAGAGTGACTAGTTAGAGAGCCAGAGTCTGGGGCCCCAAATGTAGGCTTGAGGCAGAACATGCAGAGCCCAGGGTCCTCCATGCAAATGATGTCCAGGGAGACAGCGCATGGTAGACCCGCCCAGCAGCTCTCAGAGGGAAAAACTGGCTGGAATTCACAAACGCAATTTTCCCGGGACACACAACGGTGCAGTTTGGTGGCCATGTGTGGGTGTGCCCTGCTCTGATCTGGCAGGCCCGGCTCTGATTCAAGGCCTCAGGCTCCGTCAGCTGTGTGCTGCGTGCAGCTCCAGGGCTCCGAGCCAATGGCAGAGAGACCCTGAGTTTTCCCAAGGGCTGGCAAGGACAGCCCACGCTGCCTAACCCATCCATCCTCCTGCCTCTTTTCGGCTCAGCCAAGAAGGGGGTCAAACAGGGTTCAACCTGTCTATCCCCTCATCTCCATGCCAACCAGCCTAGCCAGCCAGTCAGCAGGGAACTCTGCATGTGGAGAGGGCACTGAGAAAGATGCCTAGGCCCTGGATTGCTTCCCATCCTGGGCGCCACGTTCCTCGGAGCCCTACCCGAATGCCTCCCACTTTGGACACCCTTACCATCTTTCAGGATGGTCTCCCGCTCAGTCCCATCAATCTTCTGGCGGCCAATGAGGTAGCTGGTGGTGTCAGCAAAATAGATGAAGCCAGTCTCTGCGTGGAAGTCCAGGGCCCGGGGGTTCATGAGGTTCTCGATGGGGATCATGTGCTCATCTGGGACCTTGGCCCCCATGTCCATTCCCCGGATGATGCCCGGACGGCCCTTGCCGTACACGAGGAATAACTCATGCTCTGGCTCTAGGGCAGGTACAGGGAAAGTCGCACACAGAGACACACAGACAGAGAAACATTCTCACTCAACTCCACCCCAGCCCTAGCCCCAGCCCTACCCCCAGGCTGGACCCCAGGGGCTGCAATAACCCAGCCATGACGAGTCAGGAGCCACAGGACAGGCAGGGCTCTGAGTCATAAGGACAAAACACGCACACTGACACGTTCAACTCTGAGTCCATTCCCTGGGGGCTCGACCCCCCCACTGCAGGGAAGTGGCAGAAGAACAGTAGTATATAGTTAAATGCCTACTGCTTAGTAGTGAAATCACTGGCCTAAAAGGAATACTTTCAAAATATTGGATCCCTTTTATCACTTCCTCTGCTACCATCCTTATCTAAACCACATCACTGCTAGGGGTGTCGGCGCACGCCTGTCATCCCAGCACTTGGGAGGCTGAGGCAGGAGGATCATTGTGAGTTCAAGGCCAGCCTGGGCTACAAAGTAAGCTCAAGACCAGCCTGAACTGCGTAGCAAGACCCTGTCTCAAAAAGACAAAAGGAAAAAAAAAAAAAAACACCACCACATCACTTCTTGCCTACACCTTCTAAACACTGTTCAACTGCCCATCTTCTACCCCGCAGCACTTTGATTTCTGCACATTGTGAATCTAATCATGTCATTTCTCCAGTCACCAGGAGCTTCTCACCATGAGTCACCAGTTAGAATAAAACCCAAGGTCTCCCTCTGTCTCCTTTTAGTAATACTCTTCAGCCCTGCTGGCCTCAGCACCATTCCTCCAGCACACGGAGCTCACACTGGCGCCAGGACCTTTGCACTATTAATTCCCTCTGCTAGAAATGCTCTTCCTCAGGCAGTCACGTGCTGGCTTCTTTACAGAGAACTTGGTCCGCCCACCATGCGCACTGAGAAGTTCTCACTGTGCTCACTCACTATGCTGTTTTTATTTTCTTTACATGCCTATCACCACCTAATACCATATTTATTCATTTGTTTGTCTCCCTGACTAGACTGCAAACTCAGAAAGGACAGGAAGGCAGGGATATAGCTCAGTGGCATAAGCACCTGCCTGGCAAGTGCAAGGTCCTGAGTTTGATTCAAAAAAAAAAAAAAAAAAAACAAAGAAAGAAAGAAAGGACAGGAATAGTTTGCTGGTTTGCTGTCAACCACATAGGTCGTGCTCGGTAGGTATGTGTAAATATGAATGAATGAATGAATGAATGAATGAATGAATAGGTCAGTTTATAGACTTCTGTGGAGCCGGAGTGTGGTGATGGGAATAACTTCTCAGCTGTGGGTTCAAATCCTGCCTCTACCCTTCACTCGGTCTCTCTGCATCTCAGACAGAAGCGTCAGGCTGTGGGGTGATATCTGAGGACACCTCCCACCCTCCCATCTGGGGCACACGTGCTCTGTCACTTACTTTTGCAGGACTTCCCATCACTGCCCAGGCTGAAGCCGGAGCGGCAGCGGCAGGTCCGAGCCTTGTGGCTGTTGGCCAGAAGGCAGATGTCAGAACAGCCGCCTGGTTTCCCATACTGGTCGTTCTCGCAGGCATGGCTCCGCACTGGGGACAGGGGGAAAAGCTGTCAGTACCTTTCAGGATCCCTAGTCTAGGCCTTTAGAAGGCTTCCTGAAGCCCGACCACACCCCCTGTTGCTGTGATCTCTGAGCCTGTTGTTTCATTTTAGAATTTGCAAGCCACAGGACTGGGGTTCCTCGGCACCCTCACTATGCCACTACCCAGTCTCTGGGCACTCTTAGATGTGGTGTCAGTGGTCAGGGGAGAGAGTCCAGTACTGCCTGTGGCCAGGGCTTCTGCTCTGGACCAGAAAGGGAACTGAGAGGGGCAGAATGAGGAAGGGGCTCCTTGGGGGTATAAAGAGGTGGGCAGGGCAAGTTGAGGGGCTGGGGCAGAGGGGCTGGGGTGGATGGCTAGGAGAAGCACTCACGATGTGAAAGGATCTGGGGTTCTCACAGGACATTCCATAGCAAGAGGAGCCAGAGCCCTTTGGAGGAGTCATAGAGCCTGCTCACCTCGAGGCTGACGCCGCTGGTGGTAGATATGGAGGGCACCACCCTTGTCCACACGTGTGACCACCTGATACTCAGTGCTGTTGAAGCGGTTCACACGGATCACGCTTGTCTTCTGCTGGGCATTGGCATTGTCTGAGTTGGTAGCATAGAGATAGTTCTCGAACACAGTCAGGCCATACAGGTGCTCGATCTGAGACAGTAGGAGGGAGCAGTCACCATGAGTTGAGAAGGGACTCCTCCCTCTGGGACTGGGTAGTCCCCCAGCTTCCCCCAAGCCCCACATCAGCTTTCCCAAGTTCACCCTATGGTCTTTGTTTTGTTTTGCAGTGTTAGGTATTTAACTGCAGGCTTCATGAATGCGAGGCAAGTACTCTACCACTGAACTATGCCCCAGTCTACCCTACCATTTTTTGCCTGTTTATTTACTTATATTAATTTATTTACTTAGCAGTACTAAGCATTGAACCCAAGGCTTTCATACTGAGCTACATCCTCAGCTCTCTCTCTCTCTTTTATTTTTTTGTCTTTTTGAGACAGGGTCTCACTACACAGTTCAGGCTGGACTTGAGCTCACTTTGTAGCCCAAGCTGGCCTTGAACTTGCAACGATCCTCCTGCCTCAGCCTCCCAAGTGCTGAGATTACAGGTGAGCACCACTATGCCCTGCCCCAGTCCTCTTGCAGCCTGTTATTTAAACAGTGTGGTGACCAGAAGCCATACATGCTGCATAACATGCTCCACATTTTATTCCTCCCTCCTCTGGCTAGATCATCCTGTCCTGGAGGTTTTTGTTTCCCAAGATTTCATTCATCCTTCACAGAGCATCTCTTAAAAAAAAAAACTCCTTGGAATATTCCAACTGGAGATATTTTCTTTCTATACTTTTGTCGTTCCAGTGCCTGGTGTGGGGTGATTAGTGGACCTCTCCTACCCACCCTACCCAAACCCCCGGAGGGCAGGAACTACGGTCCTCATACAATTAGCTACACAGCAGACGTTTAATGACATTAGGTGGTGTTAGATTTGGGCCCTAAAGGCTGTTCCCAGCCTACTCTGGCTCCAGCCTACAGTCTGGGGGGAAGCTGAGAGGAGACATTTGCCCCAAGCAAGCTCTGACCACTACCTGCATCACTCATAGGGTGGCCAACTGTCCCAGTTTGCTCAAGACGAAGGTGTTCCTGGTTTATGGGACTTTCAGATAAAACCAAGGCAATCCCAGGCAAACTGGTATGGTTGGTCACCCTAATTATCCTTGAGTGGAGGTGCCACCTCTAAACCACAAGGCTTCTCAGGGGCTGGGGATATAGCTCAGTGGCACACCACTTTGCTTGGCAAACACAAGGTTTCTCAACTGGGTTCAAGAACTATTGTCCAGTTGTGTGACCCGAGGCAAATCACTAAGTATCTTTGAACATTGCTTTATTCCTTTGCCAAAAGGGAATTAAACCTGCCTGCTCATCTCCCCAGAGTTATTTTAAGAATCAAATGAGAAAAAGGAAGTAAAAAGTGTCTCTAAAATGACTTTTCCCATCAGAAAGGACACCATATCCTGCCTTTCTTTGCAATTCTCCTGCCTGTCCTGTTCCCACCAGAGGACTTGGGGCAAACATGTTCCCCTGCTTGCTGTCCCCCACCCCAAATTACCCAGAGACCCACGGATCGGTTCTCCCGCAAATGCTTCCCCCTCACCCGGTGACCCTGGTAATGGTTCCCCCACTAGAGCCTCTGCCAAAGCTCCCTCACCAGGATGCCCTGGATGATGGTCTGCCGGCCCTTGCCCTCGTAGTCCACCACCTCAATGTAGTCCAGGTAGGCATCAGCCCAGTAGACGAGGCGGCTAACCAGGTCCAGCGTGATGCCATGAGGAAAGACAATCTTGCTGTCCACCAGCTTGGTACGGTTCTGCCCGTCCATATCACAGCGCTCAACCTTTGGTATCTGCCCATAGTCAGTGAAGAACACCTTCCTGTGGGCAGACGCATGTTAACGGAGGTCGCTAGGTACCCTCTTCCCCACAATAGCATCTGCCTCCCTCCTTCCAAGGCCAGAAGCCCTGCCTGTCACTCTCACCCCATGGCAGGATCCAGGGCTATGCCCTTGGGGTTGTAGAGTTCCAGGTCCAGCAAAGTGACACACGTGTCCCCATTTCGGTTGCAGACAAAAATCCTATCATCGATGTCATCCACAAAGTAGAAGTTGCCCGTCAGCCAGTCGATGGCCATCTGTTCCACATCTGGAGGGTGCGAATGGAAGAGCTGGCGGGGGGGCAGACTCTCCCACGGGCATGCCCCCATCCCTGGTTGGTGCAGAGTCTGCACCTGTGAGCCTGCCCTCCCTGGGGTGACCTCCTCTCCCACCCCACGGCTTTCCCTGGGTTCCTGCAGGCGTCACTGACAGTGTCACTCTGAGTCCTGCATTCCCTGCCGTATTTCCATCTACTTGGTTTCTCCAAAAAGAAGTCTCTAAGTGCCCTGCACACACACAACTCTGCCTCCCATGCTGGGCGCGGTGCCACACGCAGTGGTACAGAGGTACATGTTGGCTGACTGGTTGACTGAGAGGCTTACCGCCCATCCTTAAACAGGATCTATCTTCCCAGGATCCCAAATGGTCCACCAGGTCATTCTAGTACTTCGTCTTTTAAATCTACTTTTATTTGAGCTAAGACCACCGGGCTAACTGAAACAGGATGCAGCTTTGCTTTCTGCTGGACTTTTCTCTCCTCATTATGACAATAGTTATCTCACACTGAATCGCAGTGGTGACCAGAAGCCATACACGCTGTATACATTCTAAAAATGGAAAAGCAAGGGTGCACATCAATAAACCCAGTTACAGAGAAAAATATCCCCAAATATGGGGCCTGCAGAGGTCTAAAAGGGAAGGGTCATGGTGGCCCACTGGGAACAGAACCATGAGCCAAACTTCCTCTGTTCATTCACCCTATGCCCCCGATTCTTCCGAGTGCCTATTACCCAATTTCCTCATCTCTTAGGGAGGATCTGAAGAATGGGGAGTAAGACACAGGGCTGGAGGAGAGTCCAGGAGGAGAGTCCTAAAGGTGGGGTGAGGACCGGCTCAGAGAGAGGCTTCAGGAAAGTGGAGGTGGAGGATGAGGATGGACACCAGGGGCCCATGCTCAGCTGAAGCGACAGGTCTGGAAGAGGCCCAGAGGCCTGAAGAAAAGAGTAAGGCAAGGGGAGAGGGACATCTAAGAGGATCCTGTTAGCCTCCTCTGGTCCCCATCTCAGAAACTCACTGGTTTCTGTTCTCTCACTGGCCCCTTACAACTGCATTGCCAGAGGTTGTTCTTATCTTGAAAAGTAGGAAATTCCTATGGGAGTGACTTTCTGGGACCCTTACCTTTAATCCTACCTCCACTAATTTTCCCAACAGGTAAAGAAATCTCTGGAAGGCTTGCCTTTGGCTAAAACTTAGCCCACACTCAACCCAGTAAGGATTATTCTGCCTTCCCACAGCCACAGGTATAATGACTTGGGTTTTACTCCAGCCCTCCCTAATCCCCACTCCTCCCCAGAAGGATTCAGGGGCTGTTTCCTAACAGCAGCGGTGGGGGGGCAAGGGAACTGGAACAGGCTCCCAAGGAACTTGGCTGGTGGGTCACTGACTCACAGTCACAGGACTGAGGCTGGGGGAGGAAGGGGAAGAGCCAATAGGAGGCCCTCATCTAACTAGTTTCCTCTTCGGGTCTTCCTATCACTCCAAGACAACTGGAGAAAGAGGTCATAGGAATGACCCACTATCGTGTCAGTACTGACGCATCCGCACACTCAGTCATTATTTCTTCCCAGCTTGGTCCCTAATACTGGCCTATCCTGGGGAGAAAGAGCAGAGTAGCCAGGCTATGGAGGAAGAGGGCCCAGTGCAACCTGCCCCACACGCTGTTACCACGGAGAAGCCGGATTAAAATGAATGTTGGCGGCGGCTGTGTTCCAAAGGAAGCTGACGTCCCAGATGAGGGACCTGCCTGCAGCTCAGGCAGCTGGCAGGGTGGCTGAAAGTCAAACAGGGCGGCTTGCCCTTTACTTGGTGGGCACGGCAGGGGTCTGGGGGCTCCTGGCATGTAAGGGAACTTCATCAGTCAAAGCTGTTTTCCCAGCACCAGCTGGCGCGTATGTCCTTTCCAACTTCCTGAGGCTTCCCTGAGTCACTGCCCAGCCTGGGGCTGGTA
Organism: Dinomys branickii; assembly: GCA_004027595.1. Classification (NCBI taxonomy): domain Eukaryota; kingdom Metazoa; phylum Chordata; class Mammalia; order Rodentia; family Dinomyidae; genus Dinomys; species Dinomys branickii. The sequence goes on along the minus strand of PVLD010003488.1, from coordinate 1,852 downwards.
ACACCCTGCTCCTGCTCCCCCATCCACCCTTCCTTTGGCAAGAGGGGCGGAGGAAGAAACCTGCAGAGAGCTGATGCCCCAACCCCAGGTGCTGCCCCGCAAGCATACGCCCAAGCCTCCCTCCTCCTGGCCTGGATTTCCCACCACTTCCGGGAAGAAAGGCAGAGAGATGGCCCCTGCTCTTAGATATTTACCTTTGGCTTGTCTTCCCTTCTACCTCCCCACAGGCCAGGCAGGGCCCCAGTGAGCAGGCCAGTGAGGAGCTGGCAAGAGCCGGAGCCTGCCTGGCCTCCTCTGTAGTATTTTTGCAGCTGGAGACTATTAGTTGTAAGCAAAAATCCTTTGTTATCCAATCCCCCTCCACCACATTATTTTCCTCTCTCCTAAAGTTCAGATTCCTCTGCTTGCCCCAACACACACACACACACACACACACACACATGCAGAGCCACTACTCCAAAGCCTGGGGTCAGCTTGCGAGGGCTACCCTTGAACCTCCAGAGTGGAGTGGTGGCCTCCGGGCCACTCCCCTCTGTCCTCTAGCTTTGTCCTGAGGACCTGAGCCCTCTAACTCCTCAAACCTAGCCCTTGAGGCTTAGCCTTTTAGGGCTGACCTGCCCCAGAGGAGCTCCAATCTTTCAGACAGGAGAATCTCCCCTCCAAGGCAGAGAAAAGGGTCCTGTGTTGAGGGAGGAATTTGGCAGTGGCCTCGTGGCCAAGAAGTGAGGATTCTAGCATAAAGGGTGAGGTTAGGGAGTTGGGAAGGGGATGTGTGAGTCAGAGGGGAGGTCACAGCCCGCCTGTGATGTTGCAAAGGACTTTCAGTTCCAGGCCCCAGAATAGACCTGAGATGTGTGTTTGCAAGTGCTGAGCCATCTGGACAGACCCTGCCCAGTGCCCAACAGGCTGTACAGCACCCGGCTCCAGTTTCTTTCAACTTCTCCATCACCAGCATTGTTCAAGAGGCATTTCTCAAATAGTTGCTGCTTTCCCAGAAATAACTGTGGATTCAGCCACAGAGTTACAGTCACTTTCTTGAAAGTATGGAAATCTGGAGGGAGGAAGGAGTCTCTATATCCTAAGAAAATGTCCCCCACATACCCACGCACCCAAAGATTTAGGACTAGGTGCCAGGTCCCTGGATGCGGAAAGAGAATCCAATTTCCACCTTAGCCACAGCCCCAGGGAACGCACTGGCTTCTGGCCTCTTTTCCAGGCACCCACACCCATTCCCATTGCCCTGCTCTTCCCTGAGTCCAGCTGGGGTCTGGACACTGACACCTTGGTCTGAATTCTCATTCTGTCATCTTTCAACTACGGGAAATGAGCGAGTTACTCAATATTGCTGTCCCCGTTTGTTCATCTGCACAATGGTATGGTGCAATAACAGCACTCAGCACAGGGCCTGGCACACACAAAGCCCTCCTCACGTGGGATCTAGTGTTCACGCCACCGTCCTCCCTCACACCAACCCCATCCTTTCCCACCAGCCTCATCCTTTTCTATCAAACTGCTGTCTCTGCCTCTAGCCAGAGGCAGGGAACTGGGGGTCACAGCGACTGTCCCTTCAGGCCAGCTCAGGCTTCCAGAGGAAATACTTCCCAGGAGAAGAGCTCTCCCTATGGGAAGGAATGCTCTCTATGGGAAGTTCCTGATGGAGCGAGTTTTCCTTACTGGCAGGAGCTCTCCCTATTACAAGCTTTACTGGCCTCTGCAGCCCCTTTCATTACGGCCAGTTCACCTGACTGCAGACAGCAGGAGAGCAGGGCACAGCCTTGTGTTCCTGGCCCAGGCACTTGACACACATGTATTGACTTGTCTAACAGCTGTTTGTTGCTCTGTTGTATGACAA